>PVJS01020800.1:0-32208 GCA_004027185.1 Glis glis | reverse complement strand
TGTAGATCATTTGTAGTCTGTTATAAGCAAACATTCATTTGAAACAATGTCTTTTATTTCTCCACAGTATTTTTTTACTCTAATATATTATTTTCATATTATATTAGTCAGTAAGTGGAAATTTAGAATGAAGGAGAAATTCCAGGAAAAAAAATTAATTCAAATACCTTGCATTGTCTCCGGATGTGATATGACCGTACTTCGGAGCATGCACCTAATAAGGTTCATTAGTAGGAATACGTGAAGTCTAACTTCACCATCCACATTAAAGTCACACCACTCACGACCCAATTATACAGCTGTAATACTCAAAGACCTCACGCCTATCCCACAAGATGCTGTGCAAAATACCCTGTTGCAAAAGGTGCTCGAAATATAGTCTTGCTGCAAAAGAGATAACTGTGCATTAGTCTTTTTTCTTTTCCCCTCTGGCTTTCAAAATGGCTTTAGAGGCTTCAACGAGAGGTAACAAGGACTTAGCAAGCAGGCCTTCTAACCAATACATTATTTCACTTGAAAATCATACTTTAAAAAATCAGTAGTGTATATGTTGAAGGGGGGGAATATATGTTCACTTTCAAATCACTGCAGACATCTGTATGGCTCTCAGATACCTAATGCTCCACAGTTTCTTGAGAGAGTCATTATCTATAAAACCATATAGGCAGCTATTGATGCTATAAATGTACCCTTGATCGAAATAGGCTGAAATACGTACTTGGAGCAGATAGCGACTTGGAGATTGGAATCCATCCTCTCTGTATTTGAAGCCGGTGGTAACAAAGAAGAGGGGGGATATGCTCAAGAAAGTCAATCTAAGTGGTAAATTCACACTAAGATAATTTAGAAAATTGTATCAATGCAAACTAAGATTCTCTTCTTATCTTGAAGGTGTAATGTCCAAAAAATGAAACAAAGGGAATGATTAATGTATTCAAATAAAACAGAAAAACATTTCAAAAGGATCAAGGTAATGTTGCTGTGAGACTTTAAGGAAAGAAAGTAACTCACAACATAAAATTGGTGAACTTTCTGGGAGACCATGACTCGTGCTTTTGGGAATCTGTAACTGATCTATAAATAAACTAAGCACTCATTATTAGACATCAACTAATGTAGAAATGCAATATAAAGAAGAAAGGATTACCTCTACAAATTAACTGTTAAATTATATTTTTTCAAGTATAGCACTAGTACACTATGGCCTATCTAGAGGTCATGCTTTTAGGTACTACATATATTGAGATAGACTTTTAAAATACTGTTTATGGGGAAATTAAGCTGAAATACATATATAGGTAATAATTCTTTTACCTATATAGATATAAATAATGTAAACAGAAGCTAAGAAAATGACTTGTTATCTATTCTAATTTACATGCTCTCCAAGCCTCTTGCAGGTTACACAATGCCATGATTGAATTCCTGACTTTGGATGGTTAGGAAAATAAACTGTGACTCTGTAAACATCATCAGCACCAACGTACTGCGCATCATGTCGAGTAAAGTGAAGCAAGATTATATTCAAGTAAAATCAAATTTCTCGAGTCATCTGCATTCAAATGCCAAACCTCTCTCTACCTCGTTCCAAACTAAGAAAAAGGGCTACAATTAAAACCCCTTTAATTCGTTCTCCATCATTCAAATTGACAAGTAAAGTGTGACAAAGCTGAAACTATTTCCTTATATCTGAGAAAGCCACTAACAGTTTTGTGTATGTATCTATTAATTGAAGTGTGTGTGTGTATACTGCTTCAATTAATGCGTAAATCTAATATTTAAAAAATACATCCTACAGATACCCCTTGCGTATTTCTAATGGAGAAAATAAGGGAAGTAACCTCACAGAGAGATGCAGATTTTGTGGGGCCAGAAGTACATAAAATTTTGCTGGTCTTCTTCAAGAAAATTAATACAAGATTCCTAAAAAAATAAAACTTAGGTCCAGGATCTTGGAAGGGGCCTAGTGAAGGGCACAGAAGCTTGTGTTTCATGAGCTTCTCGGGGTATCTTTTGATGCACAGGAGATTATTTTTAATACTTCTCTGATTATATTGCTCATCTATCGCATAACACCAAAATACAGTTACCTCTAATCACATACATACTACCTTTCATTTCCTGATACTCTGACCTTCAACTTTATATCTTTTCTTAACTTATACCTGAATTATAAGAGATCAACATTGACGAGGGTCAAAGTTGCTCTCTTTGCTAGTACTGTGTTTGAGATAAAATAGTGAGTTTCTTGAAGACTGGTCACAGTGCATGAAGAATTCTGTTATGTAATTACACTCATGTTAACCATCTGCTGATATATCAAATAGCAATTGGGGAAACAATTTCACCAGACACATAAGACAATCTGGAACTCTGTCTCAACGTGCATATTTTAGTGTTAGAGAAACTGCTATGCATTGCTAATGTAACCTAATAAGCGGTCCTAATCTCCTCCCAGCAGGACTAGAGGAGATTCAGTATAAATGCAGAGGCGGGTGGATGCGAACACCTGAGTTTTATGTTTGGAACTGAAGTCAGCCATCTTTTCTAGAACAAATCTGTAACTTACTAAAGAAAAATAAGAGGGTCTACTTCCGGCTAACCAAGTCACCATCTATAATAGTCTAGTTTTCTTCATTTGATCAATAATCCAATACTTTAAAAGTGGGGTCAAAATAGCACTGTAGGAAAAATATTTACTGTGAATATTCATAATTGTGTAAGGAAAATCATTCTTTTGTTGATTAAATTGTGTTTTAGCTTTGGAAGTCTTGACTAGATTTTTAAAATCATAATTAAAAATTTGAGATTTTACGTACTAAAAAAGGTATTTGAAAATAATACATTGGTTATCTTCAACTGTATTGGCCACTTTGGCTTTTTGTGTTCTAATAATAAACACAATGTATACATAAACATTTGAATATGCACACTGGCACAAGTATAACACATGTAGTAGTGTATATGCATGCATGTGCATATACATCTATACATATATCCATCTAAAGCTAAGAGAAAAGTTTTGCTTTGTATAAAAATATATATACATGTGCACAGGAGAGTTTTTTTAACTAGAGTCTGCTTTATGTGCTACAATTTTGAATAAAAATTATTAATATTAATTCCTTGATTAAAGAAACCCTGTGTTTTTCATGATGTGTCCTAAAAATAAGCTGAAGTACAATGGAATCACCAGCACTTTTTAAAAGATTACTGGTCAATTTCCTGTCTAGTTAAAATGGTATTGCAAAGGCATTAGAAATGTAACAATACAAAGTCACCTTTGAAAATAAAGAATAATAAATGAGTATTCTAGTTGGCCTGTACATTTAAAGAGATGTTAGCACTAAAAATAAACAAATAAAAAGATGAGGACCGTCTGCAAATAATGATATAAGCACATTAACCTCAGTCATAACCACAACCTACACAAACTTCTCCATGAGACATTACCATATTTTTCACCAGGAAAGAAAAATCTCAAGAAAAATCTCCTATTGAGATCTTATAGGGCTAGACAGTGTGAAACTAGGAATACAAAACAATTTACTTCTAATAACATAGAGTAGGGAGAGATGTGGACAAATGAGCAATATATTTTGAAAGTAGGGACTACAGGTCAAATTTTAAAATCCCTATGCCAAGAAAAAATGGAAGGAATTGAACCCACTTAGTGACCTAAATAATAAGTTTGGCTTTTTTTAAAAAAAAGTCAATCTTATGTATGTATTAATGTTATCAAAAGAAAACTTGGAATTAGTAAATCAGAATTACTCCAAATTTTAAATCATTTCTAATTTAAAAGGTACAATTGTTTGTGACCTCTCTATCTCCTATCAATGATTATTATTATTTTTTTTGTACTGGGGATTGGACCCAGGGACATTCTACTTGTGAGTTACATACCCCCAACCCTTTTTATTTTGAAATAGGTTTTCATAGCTGAGCATGGTGGCACATGCTTATAATCACAGTACTTGGGAGGCTGAGACAGGAGGATCACAGGTTTGTGGCCAGCCTCAGCTACTTAGTGTGAGACCCTGTTTCAAAGTAAAGAATAAAAAATAGGGCTGGGGGGTGTAGCTGGGAGATAGAATGCCCCTAGATTCAATCCCCAGTACTTAAAAAAAAAAGAAAAGAAAAAAAAAACAAACAAACAGGTTTTCTTTAAGTTGCCAGGGCTGGCCTCCAGCCTGTGATCCTCCTATCTCAGCCTCCCAAGTACTGAGGTTATAAAAATGCACCACAATGACCAGCTGGTCTTAATGATTTTAATCAGTATGATTATTCAAAAATTTCTTATCTTCAAATAGGTAAAAATTAGGGATAAAACATACTCTGGCTATTACTGACCACTTAAAATTTAGATGTATATAAATAACAGTTAAATTTTTTCATCATTATATTACCATCATTTGAAAATTGCACATTATTTTCTAATTCTGGAATAAGTACACCTATCTGAATACACATACTCATGCAGTTTCTCCTTCTTTCAATATACTTGCTATCAGTTATCTCTTTTGCAAGTTGTATGATAATTAAGGTGAGGAAATTACTGTCTAGATTTAGAAGTAGAAATTTTTTAGAAACATCAGTTGTAAATCTTATTTAGCAGTGACATTTCTTCCTCAATTTTTATGAAAATATATGCCAATTCCTAATTGATCTGGACAGTTTTATCCAGAGAGATATTTTAACAGAATATAAAATGTATAAAGGAAATGCACAAACTGTCAGAATTCATCACCATGTTAAAATGGCCATGAAATAAAAATGTTGTTCAGAATCACTAATATTGCATAGAGATACGATGATAGGGATGGCCCTAACATTTTGGATATTTTCTTTATTGCTGATTTCTCTTATACTGATATTCTGCCTTGAAGATTTTTAAATGCATATATTTAGATATATTCATCTAGGTGTAAATTATTAGTAGGAGAGGTGCTTGCTGTCAATTTGATAGCAAACTGGACACAACTTCCCGATCAAAGGAATTGACACAAAAAAATATGAACTGTGAAACTTCCTGATAATGAGTGGAAAAAATATCTGACATAATAAATTCTCAGATTTTTTTTCAAACATGGTTCTAGGATTTGCCTCAGGAACAAGAGCCCCTAAAACGTTAATGTAATCAAGAAAATCAGGCATTTCCCTCTCTGTCTTTTGTTCAAATGCTCTGGGTGTAATCCAGGAATGGATGAGTGATGTCCAAGTTGGTACCCAAGGGAAAGCAAAGCAATTCTGATATGACATTTGTGATCTCTTTGCCACAATAATGACATATGCTCCTTTTTTCCCTCAGAAGAATAAAAAACGCTTTTCACAGTATAGTCATCTACAGTATGTAAGACCACTTTTACAAAACCCATATATACAGAAAACATCTCAGTCATCAATTTTGAAGGCCCTTAGCCATGGCAGCTAAGTTTTACAGAATGACCACTACGTTAGTAGTCTGACCCATTAGTCTTTTTCCCTATCCCCAAAAGGTAGGTATCAGAGACTCACGAACTATGTGAATTCATGCTACAATAGGCATATTAGTTTTCTACAACTACATGGAGTCATAACCAATTTTCTCAGAAATTAGTTTTAACACATGAAGAGATGTGAAAAATAACTGATTCCTTTCGGCCATCACCACAGTTGCAATCCTCTGATATTCAGAAAGTGAACTGAAGATTCATATTGCCTCTCTGCCAACATCTCAATGCTTTAGTTCATAATTTATGACAGTCTTCTTCGGGTACAACTTCCAGTATTATCTGTAATGTTCTGGTTATTCTATCTACAAAGAAACAAAACAGAAAAATTAAAATGCACGGAAATCAGAAATGCATAAAAACAGCAAAATATGAATTCTTTGGGGTTGACGACTGAAAACACACAACCACCTATTCCACAGAATGCTTTCAAGACTTATTTACTTCATTAGAATCCTATCATGCTCAATTAATTTACTTGTCACTTCTGTAACTTCCCTTGATGGTTTCTCAGCAAGAATACCTTAGTATTTTGTACTCAAATAAGGACTTTATTCATGAGCCAGGAGACTGAAATTATTTTGAGGCAATAGGTCCAAGATGTAAATACATGCTCAAAAATACACTTCATAGTTAGTTTAAAATTGGTTTGTTCTTTTGGCTCTGTGAGACCACAGCTGATTCATCTGAAGAATCAGGAGAAGAATCAGAATGCAGTTTCCATTCTCCAGCTTGTGGTGTATTATTGAGCAAATCACCTTATCTCCCAGGGCCTCATTTGTCTGTGTTAGAGTGAGATACTTGGACTAAGTCAGTGGTTCTCAATTCTCAAGGTGTGGTCCCCGGACCAGCAATATTAGACATGCATGTTTTCAGGCTCAATCCTATGTCTACTATTTGTCAGTGGATGCTGAAGGTAGGGACTAGCAATCAGTCATTCTGATAGACACTAAAATTTAAGAGATGATTTCTTTTTTTTTTTTTTTGCAGTACCGGGGATTGAACCCTGGGGCGTTCTACCTCCGCGCCACACCCCTGGCCCTATTTTTTTATACTTTATTTTGAAACTAGGTCTCACGAAGTTGCGGAGGGCCTCACTAGGTAGAGAGAGAGAGAGACAAGGAGAGAGAGAGAGAGAGAGAGCTGAGGCTGGCCGCGAACCCAGATCCTCCAGTCTCCGCCTCCCAAAGTACTGGGATTACAAGTACTTGTAATCCCACGCCCGGCCTTAAGAGATGATTTCTAATGTCATTTCATCTTGACGGTCCTAGAACTCTGTGACTCTGGTTTAAGGGACTTTATTGTTTGTCCTTTTGTCATCAATCCCTTAGAACCTTCAAATCTCTACTGCTCCTGGAGCAGTCTAGAACCTACCCTCTTAGTGGTCTAAGACCTGGATCATCTTTTTTTCAGATATACAGTCTTTCTCCTCATTCATGACTTATTATCTGTAATAGACCCTTGCAAACAATATTTAACAGAACTTAAACAGAGATCCTTTTCCCTCCTTTGTTTTATAGCCACGTTCCCCAAACCCAAAGTTGTGTTCCTCAGCATATACATTTTTTAGTCTATATTAATTGTGAAGGGTTCAACACAGTGCTGGCAATTGGTAAACTCTTCGATGTGGCTTTGGTAGACAGACAAGGGGCTAGAGATATCTGATAGTAGGTTAAAACAAAACAAAACCAACAAAAATAGAGGTCTTAGGCATCTATGATGGTCAAAGAAAACCATGGGTTAAGGGGACATCTTCCGCAGCCCTCCCTCCCTGGAGAGGCCCTGGGCAGCCTCCTGAACTGATCTCCACACCACTGTCCTTGTTCAGCCTCTGCTCCTCCACACCCAGTACCAAAGCCTTAGCCAAATATGTTTTGTGTTTTCTATGTTCTGGAAAACCCTGTCCTTTGCCTTTTTAGACATCTTGCTTCCCATGTTGGAACACTGCAACTGTTCCAGACAAATGGGAAGCGACTTGGAACCGACTGCTTTGCTAGTGTCATTCCCCTTCCTGAAATCTCAATTTGGGTTCTCAGTTCAGCAGAGTAGCACATTGAAGGCCAGAGTCTCTCTTCTGGTTCTGTCCACTCAATCCTTTCTCATTCTTCATTCTCCCCTCCCTAGCAATCTCAAGATTAGAATAATTTTCATCATAATGGAGTGTTCAGCCAAGTGATTGGTTTGGGCCTTGGTACCTGTTGGTGTCCCACCAACTTTTCTTCTAGCTTATCTACAGCAGTGGAGTCAGATGAGTGCTCCACAGAGCCAACTTAACCTCTAAGGGAAGCATTCCACTTGCCTGAGAACGCTGCAGAACGTGTGGCTTTCAGTGCCATGTCTACAGCCATGCTTGCAATAAGGTTTGTGAATTTGGGTTAATCAACCCCATGCTACTACTTCTTTAAATAAGGGTGACCAATGAGTCTACATTTGGAGTTTTCAGTATCTGCAACCTACAAGGCCTAATAGCAGTTGCAATAATATTGCTTTACCTTTTATGTTCAGCTGTTATTCTTGAAATAAATTGAAACAACTCACCTTGCAAAATCCGATTTACCAACCATACCTGGGACCAGCATGGGAGCTGGGGCAAACCTGAGTAAGTTTTTGAACTGCTGCAAAGACAACCTGCCCCAGAAGTTATATTAAAAATGGTAATGAGCCAGGCATGGTGCTGCATACCTATAATCCCAGTATTTGGGAGGCTGAGACAGGAGGAATGCAGGTTTGAGACCAGACTCAGCAACTTAGTAAGACTATCAGCTGCCTAACAAGACCCTATTTCAAAATAAAAAGGGATGGAAGTGTAGCTTGGAGGTAGAATACCCCTGGGTTCAATCCCCACTGCCACCCACACACACACACACACACACACACAGAGTAATGGTAATTTCTTAAAGGCTTCCAAACCTTCTCATATGCATGATCTCATTTCATCCCTACAATGAAGATCATTTGGGCCCCGGTCAGGTGTAGGCAAGCTTAATTAATTGAAAATGTTGCACTGCCGTCTGCCTGGAGTCTGCAAATGCATTAGCCAGCTTCCAGGGACGTGTCATAAATGTGGCAGTGTATGCTTTCAGGACTCTGGAGTCCCAAGTCACTGTCCACAAAGATGGATGACAGTCATTCTGCTGGTGTCACCCAGAATGATATTTTATAATCAAAGATTTTGTTTAAATAAGGTTGTCCTCCCTATCTCTCCCTGAGCAAGAGGGACCAACTTCTGGTTACCCCACTCAGTCTCAACTGTGACAGGGTCTGGCTGGTAAACAGAGGTAAACAAGCGGCTGCAAAACCCGGCCCCGGCTGCAGCCTCTTGCTACTTCTGTGTACTGGCCCAGGTCAGTAGGGTGTCTGCCCCTTTTCCCTTGAGTGAGAAGCTCACGTGTCTATAAATAAGCAGATAATATAAACCGCCAACCAGGAGGATGAACCACACTGCGGCAGATGGCAGGAAAGAGCTCTCTGTGTATCCGACTATCCCCTTAAGAGCAGACTTTCTTCTCGCCCTGGAAATGCTAGCACACAAAAAGTGGTTCAATACTGGCATCCTGTGGCCAGAGAAATTCATCAAATCTCAGAGACTCTCGGCTTCTTCGGCCCTGAACATTCCCTGGCTGTCTGTACCAAGCTGCGTTTCTCTGTTTTACCAATGCTGTTTGGTTACCTCTCGATTTTCATGGAAGCAGCCCAGGTAAGACAGATTCTGATGGACTATTATTTTCACAGGGCTAATCTACTCGTGTGTATTAGGGTGAAAGAAAAGCTAAAGAATTTCACCCAACAAAGCAATTAAACCAGTCAACAAACTGTTGCAAACAAAGGCTCTCCCGGACTCTAAGCTCACACAAGAGTTTTTCTCTCACAAAAAGTACATCTTTAGGGGAAGGTTAGGGCAGGCAGCAGTTCAAGACTCTATTGTTGTGTGTGTCTGCGCGTGTTTTGTTTTGGCCAAAGGCTAAGAAAATACTTGCTATTGCCGCAATAAATATTATGAATTTTCTTTATTTTACTGCAAGAATGCTGCCTAAGAGGAAAATCAAACAAAATTACGGAGGACGGTTGCCTTCCGCTGCTCCCTTTCAAGAGGCTATAAAGATAAAGAGTTGCAATGATCACAGTTTAAAGGCAGAATGGTCATGTTCCCCGGTAAGACTTAATGGCATGTTTGAGAACCAAATAACCATTCTGGGACTGCTCCATTCCGGCTACTTCCACAAATGGCTAACGATAAATTCGGAGGCCGTGGAGATGGTTCAAAACATCATTAGAGACAAAAAGATAGCAAAAAAAAAAAAACTCTCCAAAATTACATGAGCAGGAAAAGACAACGAAAACAGATCCAGCCTAAGATCAACTGTTGGTGCGAACTGACAGAAATGGTCCAGAGTGCACACGTTAGCAAGAGGAAGGAACTATGAGAACCGGCCGACTGCAGACAGGGGAGACCAATGTCTGCTTCGTGGGATGGGCCAATAAATGTGCTCTCAGCACGCCCCCTCTCATTCCAGTTCCTCTTGAGGACTACCAATCTTTTCTTCCTAAATGTTCTTAGATTTACATGGTGCTCGGACTTTTTAACTGTCTATAGACACAGAGCTCATAGGGATGCACACCAATCTGTCCTAAATGTTAGTAATGAGTCCAACAATCCTAATAGTGAATCTTGTTTAATAAGATTTTTTTAACCTTAAGAATAGGTTCTACAGTTAGTATCTACAACAGAGAAAACTAACTGAAAATAGTCTACCAAAAAGTAGCAATAACAGAATAAGAAATAGAGATTAATATAATTTACTAAGAAATAGAGATTAAATACTTGGTTAAAGGAACCTGTGTGTCTGTGTTGCCTCGGAAAACCTAACTTGTGGCTGGGAGTGTTGGTGCATGTCTGTAATCCCAGTACTTGGAAGACTGAGACAAAAGGATCTAAAGTTCAAGGACAACCTCAGCAGTGTAACGAGGCCCTCAGCAACCTAGCCAGACCCTGTTTTAAAACAAAAAGTAAAAATGGCTGGGGGTGTAGCTCAGATGTAGAATGCCCCTAGGTTCAATCCCTAGTACCACACACACACACACACATACACACACACACACACACACACATCTAACTTGCATCATAACACTTCTTTGGGGAATAACGTTGCCACCTAGAAACAAAAATACAGGTGGAAATAGTGGTACAAGCTCTAAAAACATCAAATGCCAATTAAACACCAATAAAGAATAACAGTCAAATTCTGCTTTAAAGGACTGGTCTCTAAATGAGTTTGTGTAAAACACTGGAGAGTCAACATACCTATAAAGCTAACTAGCTTGCTTGCTTCTTTCCTTCCTTGTAATGCTTGCATTACTTATTAATAATCTTATCAGAAATATCCATTGATTTTTTTACTGGGATTTTAAAAACTGATTATGATAAACTAGGTAAATAAAAACAAAGAAGTACAAAATAAAAGGTGATGTTGTATTCTAAATTCACTGGCAAGAACATATGTGCCCCTCTGTCTATATTTTATATCCTGCAAACCCCATCTCTCTCTTCTACCAGGCACCCTACTTAGAAAGAGTCTGAGCTTTGAAGTCCAGCAGATACGGGTTCAAATATTTGCCCTGTGGTTAAAAATCTGTACACTAAAAATTGAATTCTCCCTCTCCCTGAGCCCTGGTTTGCTGAGCTGGGTGAGCATACCACCACCTCTCACATGGACCTTGTTGAAGAATGATAGAGATGATGGGGTTGGGGAGGACTCAGGAGAGCCCGATCTTTAGCATCCCTGCTCCTTCCTCATCTCCTGTACTTTCTTCTCCCCAGTTTCACCAATTTCTGTTGGGTTTTCCTACTTCTTATTTTATACTTTCTCTTCAACCTTGCTGATAGAACCTGCATTCAAACGCTCCTCAATTCACATCAGCATTACTACAGAAACCATCAAGCTCTATCTTCTCTATTATCTATTCTCTATCTTCAGCCTCAACTCTCTCTAACCCATCCTCACAGCCCTCGGGATGATTTTGCTAAAATACAAAACTGCCTCAGATTGAATTCCAGCTCTGCGACTCTACTTCTCTATGAGTTGGAATGAGTGGCAAGAATTCTTCCATGTTGTAACTCAGATCTATAAAATGGGGATCATAATTTTTCCCACCTGAGAAGACTGGTATAGGGATGAAATAAGGTCACACACATGCAAACACATAGAAATCACACAATCTGTGGAGGCCGCCATGCCTCCCTTCCTTGTTTTTCCTGTCATTATGACCCTCTGGGACTCGCCATCCCCAACAAGATAGTGTTACAGTAATGAGGTGTAAGATGTCCCGGGCTTCCGCCTAATGCCCAGGCCTCAAGTCCCTCTTCAAATTATATGCTATGCTACAGAAACACTAAGCTGCATTCAACCCCAAAGAGCAATTAGATCATTTACAGAACTGCTGATAAAATTTTATCTAAAAATGCCATTCTTCTAAGAAGTAATGAGATCAGCCCAAACCAAATACCCTGACAGGACTCAACGACTGTGCCCTGAGCATCCTTCCTGTCTTCTCCTCTGTAGACCCCGATTAAAATGCAATAACGTATTGCTACTAACAACTACGCTACTTACTACTTTTTTAAATTTTAAGATGTGCTTGTTCTATGTGCAAACTCCCTGGGTTTTCTTTTCTTTTCTTTTCTTTTTTGCGGTACCGGGGATTGAACACAGGGGTGTTCTACCTCCGCACTACACCCCCGTCCCTATTTTTTTTTATACTTTATTTTGAAACCGGGTCTCACGAAGTTGCGGAGGGCCTCACTAAGGAGAGAAAGAGAGAGAGAGAGAGACAGGGAGAGAGCGAGAGGTGAGGCTGGCCGCGAACCCGGATCCTCTGGTCTCCGCCTCCCAAAGCTCCCTGGGTTTTCGATAGCACGACTTCACAGAAGGTTCTAGAAGAACTTAAAAGTCTTACCTGACATTCTTCTAAACCACTTGGGCTTGTTGTCCCATATAATGAAGAGATAGTAGGCGGGGACGCCAGTCAGAGTGATGAGGAAGCCGATTCCAGTGCTGAATGGGTTCGAGTACAGGGAAAGCCCCACCATGAAGAGGCACGTGAAGGAGAACAGAGCGGGGATGAAGAGCGGCACCTGGGACAAGGCAGAGAGAAACCACCTCAGACACGCGCCAGAGGCAGGCGGGGGTCCCGGGGAGTGGCCCTGTCCTGTGACACACTTGTCCCATGACCAGGTGTCAGGCACCAATCTAAATAGCAAAATCTCTTTCATGGGACATGGAGAATGTATTAAACATACTCCTTGAATCTAATTTCATTTTGTTTTTTGTTTTTGTTTTTATTTTTGGAGTACTGGGGATTGAACCCAGGGATATTCTAATTCCGAGCTACACCCTAGCCTTTTTTAATTTTATTTAGTTTTTGTTTTGAAACAGTGTCTTGCTAGGTTGTTGAGAGTCTCGCTATATTGCTGAGACTGTCCTCGAACCTGCAATCCTCCTGTCTCAGTCTCCTAAGTACTGGGATGACAGGTGTGTGCCATCATGCCCGGCCAATGTCACTTGTTTTGAACTCTTGGGATAGGACAAAGTCTAAGGAGAAAGAAGGGTGTTTCATTAAAGATGATCTATTCAAATAATTTTACTACTTAAGTGCCCTTATGATTTATGCTTTTGATTTTAAAGATTGGTTCTTTGATACTTATGATCAGAATCCACTCTAATGTGGTGTCCTGAGCCCCGGCGGCTAGTTACAGGCTCAAGGCTTTCAGTGCATATTGATTTTCTGTTGACATGCACAAGAAGAACTGACGAGGATAAAGCAGGCCAACTCCTATTCAACCGCTAATAAAGATGCTGTCAGCGTTAGGCAATGAATATAATTAGTAACAAATTCTGACAACATGACTGACAACATTATCTGTGCTATTTCTTAAAAGCAAATAAAGAGTGAGGTCAAATCAATCCATGAACGTTCAGGGCTGGAGCAGATGACAAACCTATTCTCCAGCCCCGTACCGGGAAGCCTTAGTGGTGCTAAATGGTCATTCTATAAAGTGATAAATTCATAGGTCTTCTCTTTCCTGTGTATTTTACATCTCTTTTCATTTTAGAGTGTACAATGTAGGGAATGATGCCTTAAAACGCCTATTTTGTAAAAATCAGATCCTTTTAGTTTTAATTAATAGAACTAAATCTACACCTCTCTCTCAGAACATGGTTGTCCACAGCTCTTTAGCATGGAGATAGACAAAGTAGCCACCCTTTGAACGTAGCAGGCCATTGGTCCCATTCGTGAAAAATGAACTTAAGCATCCATTAATATTAATCTCTTCAAAAATGTGACATACAAGGTTTAGTATATCAAGTAAAAAAAATTGACGAACTATATTTTTCTGAGTTAAATTGAGAACGAAGGCATTTGCTGCAAGAGTTAAGCCTTTTACTTCACAGGACGCGGCCCCTGCCCAGCCTCCCCATCATCAGGGTCTGACAAAGGGCGAACTAGGCGTTAGGAGGAAGATTTATGTAAACCCATCAAGACGCTGAGGTTACCTTGAAAGGACGATGCATATCCGGGCGTTTGTATCGAAGATAAATCAGCCCAGCAACTGCCAGCCCAATAAAAAGCCACCTGGCAAAACTGAGGAAATTCAAAAGACTGTCGAGGTCTCCGACGAAGAGCATTAACATTGTCAAGGGGTACTGGGGGAAAGGGGGAAAAACCAGTCTTGATGAGTTATATAAGAACAGGTGATAACAAATAATAACATCATCACACATTATTAATCTTTTTCAAATTATGATTTATGCTGGCAAACTATCATAATGATCGAAACCTAGATTCAACTGACCTTTTTTCTACAGTCTACTCTGACAATCCCTTGCTTTTTATTCATGTGGAATTTTATATGGATGTTCTGTTTTGTTTTTATCTCCTTTTATAGTTAGGAGGAAAGAATGTTTTCAAAGACAGAGAGAACACAGTGGCCTATAATCCCAGTTCTTGGGAGGCTGAGACAGGAGGATCACAGGTTCAAGGGCAGCCTCAGCACCTTAGTGAGATGCTGTTTCAAAATAAAAAATAAAAAGGGCTGGGGTTATAGCTCAGTGGTACAGAGCCCCTGGGCTCAATCCCTAGTACCACAAAAGAAAAATAAAAGACAGGATACTCAGTATCTCAAATTTTAAAAACCCAGAGACTGAGATGATCAGTAAATAACCAATACATATTAAATATGCGACTAATTGGAAAATTCGAAGAAAGCTTTGTAAATGCTTTCTAACGTGCCCTTGACTATCCACACACATGAATCACAGACACTGATAGGTGGGTTCGCTGTCTCTTGAATGCAAAACCTCGACCTTTTCTTCCTCCACGTTCACTGTCCCCACGCGCTTGCCACGTGTGACCCTCAAGTTCACGGAAAGAATGGAGCTCAGAGAGCAGCATAGCAGGTCCCTGCAGCTGCACAGGCCAAGGACAGCAAGACTGATAGCAGAGCTTAAAATGAAAGCCCTCTGCACGGAATAATACATTCTGTTCCCACAAGTGACGTTAACTTGCAGACTCTGCACTGAGGGTATGCGGACTTTAAAAAAAGAAATTTCAAGGAAACATTCTGAAGCAAATTAAATGCATGGGGGAAGAAAATATTCCATTCTGTCTATGGTACTCCTGACAGCAGATTCCAGTTGAGAAGAATGTTACAAAATCATAGGTAAAAATGACTGTAACATTGCCAGTGGGTGTTTGAGGACTTTTACACCTTTTGCAGTCTTTTGTATCCCACGTTTCGCAAACACTTCTGTGCATAGAGAATTCCACAACTGAAATCTTAAGTTTAGGGGCTTTTCTTTCTTTCGTGAAGGGTTGCTCTTGAATGCCTCACTTTTAATCAGGGAGTCATGGCACTATTTAGGACTTCATCAATTCTTTGAAGACTGTTGTGTGCATCTCATAATAAGGGACCTTTGAGGACACATCAGGACATTTCTGGACTGTGGCTTTTAGCTGTGCTTTCAGTAAGTGGTTGGTTGGAACTTTGTTCTCTAGATCCTTTCCTTTGAGGCTCTCTGTCAACGAGAGGAGCCACAATAATCATTTTCCTTAGACCTTACAAATGTCTACAAGGAGAAGTAGAAGGGATCTAGCTAATGCCCCCAAGCATCGAATACACATTGGAAACACTGAATAAAGGGAAGCGATGGGAAATTTCTTGCTTTGCAAATGCCAATGTGACACACACAGAGCCAACTTAGCTGCAAACACGAAAGTAAAGCAGTCGCTAACGTCTGTTTGAATTCTTCTCTGCTAACCTGTGATTCGAGGTCATATCTAGATATACTTATTAATATGCATTACCAAAACAATAACAGCTGGCAGAGGAGTGTGCTTGCGGACATGAATCATGGAGAGGATTTCTGGAAGGTGACCCTCTCGGGATGCAACGTAGAATAACCTAACGGGAGAAAAATACGGATTGTTTCAAAGGGAAAAATCCAGAAATCCCAGAGCAAACCTTCCTCTGTCTCCTACCAAATGGGTTGGCATTTCTTGGCTGAGAATGCAGATTTCACTTTTCAGAGAAGGTAGAAAACATCCGAAGAAATCTCAATTCAAGAATCGCCAACAAGCCAGGCGAGGTGGCGCACGCTTGTAATCCCAGTACTTGAGAGACGGAGACCGGAGGATCCGGGTTCGCGGCCAGCCTCAGCTACTTAGTGAGGCCCTCCACAACTTCGTGAGACCCAGTTTCAAAATAAAGTATGAAAAATAGGGATGGGGGTGTAGCTCAGAGGTAGAATGCCCCTGGGTTCAATCCCGGGGGGGCCACAAAATAAAAAAAAGAATCACCAACAAAATAGGGCATAGGAGGGACTCCAAAGATGGAGAAAACCTCAGATGAGTAAAGAAGGTGACCTAACTGAGGGAGATGGGAAGGGGGAAGAGGGAAACACCCTAATGCACAGGATGTACAGACACAAACTTATCAAAGTCAACTCCTATACTGAGCACGAGAAGGAGGGAAGGGGGACGGAATGGGGGTGGGAATTGGGGGAGGGCTAATTGGCCGATGTGTGCATGTATACTTCTACCACCCTGAAACCCATCAAGAAGTATGATTACAATGCACCAATAAAAAAAGAAAAAAAGAAACAAAAAAATTCACCAACAATATTATAAAAATTTTTGAGGAGAAGCAAAAGTAGTGATGTCTGACTCATAGCTCTCCCTACATGTAAACCGCAGGAGAATGCAGTTCCAGATTCCTAGGACTACATGTGTGTCGTCAATCTAATCCAACAAACACACGCACACACACGCACATGCACGCATGCACACACGCACACGCACACACATACAGCAGTCATATTTATCCGATTGGGTTTTACTCTTATGTCAAAACAAAAGGGATTTGCACATCAAACAAAACAAAAGGGATACAGATGGTAGGGTGGTGATTTCTGGTGTCTCTTACTTTACTTTTTTATCCCTCATGGCACCCTTAGAAAAACAAAAGATTTTATCGCCAGTAATAAAATGCAGTTGTTAGACCCTGTAGACATACTATAAAAATTACCACATGCCGGTCTTCAGAGGAGGCTCTGAGTAGACAACCAGTGCCCTCTACTGGGCAGAACAAGACACGCTGTTGGTAACTGGCACCAATTACAGACCTGCGTGTCCCTTTAAAAACAACAGGCTTGGCGGCACCCTGGCTTTTCTTTTTAAAGTTATCCTTATCACATCCAATCTCAAAACCAGAAATGTGTTTCTGGAAATAGGTGAACCCGCTCACCTGGAGACAGCAAACACACCGCCATTCATGGAGCCAAAGCACGAGAGGGCAACAAAGATCGGAACTGCTAATGAGAAATTTCCCAGGAGCCGCTCAGAGAAGGTCTGGCGAAAAAAAGAAGGACGCAAATTAATGCTTTGCGGGAAAGTGGAATAAAATGAAACAATTTAGGCCAAACTTGCTCTGTGACTCTCTATTAGCCTGGGGATACGTGTATGTTTTATAATCTTTCGTTTCGGTCAGGGTCAGGCTGACTCCATAGACAATCATCGCAAGCAGGTCCCAGGTATTGCTGGTTGCAAAACTGCAGGCAAAGGTCTCCACAAGTACCTTCTCTGCCTTCAAAAAGCAGTGATCCATTGACCGCATCGTTACCAGCTATGATGTAGATCATCTCTGACTCTGAGAAGTGGGAAAAGCTCCATTTACCAGCTCTGCTCTGGGAGGCAGAAATCCTTCTGCACACTCTCTCTGGTTAGCTTGGAAAGTTGCATCTTTATAGTGACGGGCAGATTTACATTGAGAAGTATTGTAGATATCTGTTTTATATACCAATCCCACTGCTTAGGGGATGAATAAAACAATGGATGACTTGGTCATTTATATCCTGTAGATAGCTGGGTGCAGTGACACACATCTGTAATCCCAGGAGTCAAATGTAGGAGGATCACAAGTTCAAGGCCAGCCACAGCAACTTAGCAAGACTCTCAGCAACCTTGTGAGACCCTGTTTCAAAAGAAAAATAAAAAGGGTTGGGGGTATAACTTGGAGGTAGAATGCCCCTGGGTTCAATTCCCTGTACCAATTTTTTTTAATTATTTAAGCAACTTATATCGTATAGATGAATAGTTTTCCCAGAAAAATTACACTAGCTGAACCTCTGATTATGTAGTCACTCCCTTTCTTTTCTTTCTTTTTTTTTTTTTTTTTGCAGTACTGGGGATTGAACCCAGGGGCATTCTACCGCTGAGCCACACCTCCAGCCCTATTTTTTATTCTTTATTCTGAAACAGGGTCTCACTGAGTTGCAGAGGGCCTCACTAAGTAGCTGAGGCTGGTCGCGAACCTGCGATCCTCCTGACTCAGCCTCCAAGTACTGGGATTACAAGTGTGCGCCACCACACCCGGCTGACTTCTTTCCTTCAGGTATCTGTCACTTCCTGCTATGGTTTCCTATAAAAAAAAATCTAGAGCACAAATACAAGTCTGAGAAGCCACTGAAAATATGCAAGATAAATAAAATTCTGAGATTTTCTTTATATCCAACATTGAAAAATTTCATGAATTTCTTCCCCAAAACTATGTGGGATTTTTTAGTTGTCCTTGATGTAGCTGGTGCTATGTAATTCATGGACCTCATTACAGGCCCAAAACAAGTGCTGCCCTTTGTCTAGAAAGATGAGCTGACTGGCCCAATGTCAATAAGCTTCGTACATCTGATTGTCTGATAGGATATACCGCAGTGAACAAAGTCTTTTTAATACAGTGAACCCATACATAGGTTCACATAAAATGAGATAAGTAATTCCCTGAGGATGTGGCTGATATGAGGTAATACTGACTATTTTAAAAGGAACTGACATTCAGTGATAGAAAGTTCATTTTCACATCCTATTATTATGAGGTTATGAGGGAATGCTTCCTTACAAGCTAAATTTGTATGCAAAATAAAAATATATGTCACAAAATAGCAGCCCTACAACATGATCTTTGGGGACAAAAATGGTCCTGGGTGTTACATAAATTTTGGAAAATGTTGTAAAATTATGTATATCTACTTCTTAGTGAGTTAAATGCACATTAGCATCTTTAATATTCTGAGAAGTGCTAAACATCTGTTTAACTTTTAATCACCTAGTACTTCCCCAGTTTATTAGTATCCCAAGACTAGTATTCAAAGGATATACCGGAAAAACAAGTATACATGATTCAACTGAAAAAATTTAAGTGATATTTTGAGGAATGGATTTTAAGTTAGCATTTGAAAAGTTTACAAGTTGGAAATAGTACAGAATGAATTACAATTTGCATACCAAAACTACATTCGGTTAGATTCACTAACTGTCCATTTGGCCAATTATTCTTGTTGAAAGAATAATGCCTTTTTCTAAAAAAAGGCCTCGATGAATTTTCAAGGTATATGTGGAAATGCTTTTCAAGAAATTAGAAACAAAAAGAAATCATATAGGATTTTAGTTGTATCCATTAAATGGAATATGCTCTGGTGTGCTCTAAATTTCTAAAATATTCATTATCATTCAGGTCAAGAAAAGATGACTGAATTTCAAAACACTTCCTCCTGGAGGGACCTATAAAATTGCATCAACTCATTAACCTAAATTCAAATTGGCATTTCGTTCAGCTTGAACTCACCACAGCCACTGCGTTCGAGAGCAACAGTTCCTCTGCGCTAATGGTCGTGAAGTAGGCCACGTTGGTCAGCACGTAGCCAATGGTGACGACGAACATGGATATGCAGATGGCAATAGGGATGGTTCTGAAATGCACAAGCGAATCTCTTATGAGCTGTCTGTGGTTAGTCATTCTCTGATAACAAAGAAGATAACAGGCTAATTCAAACGAAGGATGTCATTGTATCTGCAATAATTACAGGCTCTGTTGGGGTATGTATAAACGTTTCATCAGGATGAAGTAACATGTATTCCTTTGTAATTTAACACAGTCCACATGGGGAGATACTCTGTCTCATCTACTGCTATACCCCCAGAACATAAGCATCTCAGAATCATCTGGAAGGCGTGTTAAAACAAAGATCACTGGGCTCCACCCCAGACTTTCTAATTCAGTCGGATTAGCATTTCTCACAAGTTCCTAGGTAACTCCCAGGCTTCTGGGACCCACACCTTGAGAACCACTGCACCTTACACCCTTCTAATACTAATTCACTGCCTCGATACCTTTCTAAAACGAGTCTTCAAAAAAACACTGTTCATACCCAACACTGTCCCTTTCAGTACCTTCTCTTGCCAACAAATAAGTGCAGACTTTTGGAAGCCTGACAGCGAGATGTTTCTACCTTTCTAAATGATGGCAGTAATAACTTTGTATGTAACACAAAAAGCACAGAAGTGTTGTAATAATGACTTTGCAATGCCCTGCTGTGAGTTCAAAGGAAGCTCAAGATCGTGAGCATGTCACAAAGCCACCGTGCAGATAATCCCATGAAATTAGAGGTCACGTGCTGTGAAGTACCGCCGGCCGGACGGTGCTGACACGGCGAGGCATCCAGAAGCACCCAGCGCAAATGCGATGTTATGTCTTCATTTACTGCACTGGGAAAGCCAGGAAGTTACTGACCCTAATAATCTGATTCCATGTTGCTGATACACATTACTTGCTTAACATAATCGTCTCCTCAGACTCTTTCCAGTTCAGGCAACTTGAACCTTCAACTCCCCACACAGAGCCGATCATTTTTTAGCCATGGTGTTTATCAGCCCTCCATGGAGCCTTCACCCTGCTGGGTGCCACTAATGAAGACCTCAATATAATTTCTTCCAAGAGGAAAATGCAGTTAGTTGAGAGCCGGGGGGTGGGGGAGGCATGCCAGCCGGGCATGTTTAGCAGCTAAGTCCCAGCTCATTATACCCAACAGCAACATCCCCTGTCGAGAGCGGGCGGACCTCGCCAGTCAGCAACTGCCATTCATTCGGGAGTCTGACACCCCCCCCATCCCCAAAGCCTTAATCCTTGACGGGGAGGCACATTGACCTCTAAATCCTGGCATAGTGACATGAAAGTAGCAGATGTTGCCCTTCCCCCGTGTGAGGAGGGTCCCGTGGAATTTCCCGTCAACCCCACAACATGCCTTGCTAGTTGTGATGGATAAACGCTAATCTGGAGCAAAGAAAATCACTGGGCCAATGAAATATGAGGGGATGAATGGCAGAGAGCAAATTAAAGATGAATTCCGTTTCTTTGAAGGAAAGGCCATATGTAAATGCAAAAGGGCAAGAGGGAGAATGTGGAGGTATGCGCATAGCCTTCCACTCACTCATGGGGTGATTTTAAACTCAAAAGTCGTTCAGATTTTCTAATAGCCCCAAAAGAGGAGCAAACACTTTCCACAGAGGAAAGAGACAGAGGGAAAGCAGTAGAGGAGCAGACGCTCTGTTCCTTGTAAGCATATAATTTAGGTATGCAAACGCTCCATTGATAAAAAAAAAAAATAGGGTGACATTGTTAAGTGCAGTAAAATAACCTAACCTGTCCAGGACAGGTAGTAGTGTCGCATCATATCATGCTATAAAATAGCATGAGAGGAATAAGTCTGAGATGCAGGACTGTAGCCCTCCCAGCCTAGAAATGAGCCTCCCTATCAACCTCCAAGTCAGGCTTCTGCCTCTTTTCTGCCTAGACACCACGGTCTCTTTGAGGGTGGATTTCTAAATTGAGCTTAGCAGAAGGCATCCTAGAAAGTCCAACCTTCTAGGTTGGTTTCCCTTTTTTCTCAGTTTGCTATTAACAAAAATAGCAGCAACTGTTGCGGCCACTGAGCGGCTATCTGACCAGCATTTTATTAAGTACTTTATGTGTTTGCCCCATTGTATCCTGGGAAAATCCCATGAGTTAGGAACATCAGCAGCATTTCATATATGAGGACATAGAGTCTTTGAGAGTTTCAATAACCCTTCAAGGACACAACACCATAGGCAAGGACACAAAAATGTATATTTCTGAGGCTGTCCTCAAACCTGTGATCCTCCTATCTCAGTCTCCCAAGTACTGGGATTAGGGGCATGCACCACCACACCCAGCAACATCAGGGCATTTTAATCACTAACGTGTATTTGCTCTGTCTTTTGTATGTGTCCCTAAACTCTCTTGGTTTTCAGGGGAATCATAGTTATTGACGATGAAGTTCCTTAGAAAGCTCTTATCAAGACTAAGTTTCTAGGCCGGGCGTGGTGGCGCACGCTTGTAATCCCAGTACTTTGGGAGGCGGAGACCGGAGGATCCGGGTTCGCGGCCAGCCTCAGCTCTCTCTCTCTCTCTCTCTCTCTCTCTCTACCTAGTGAGGCCCTCCACAGCTTCGTAAGACCCGGTTTCAAAAATAAAGCATAAAAAAATAGGGCCGAGGGCGTAGCACGGAGGTAGAACGCCCCTGCGTTCAATCCCCGGTACCGCAAAAAGAAAAATAAATAAAAATAAATAAATAAATTATCCTTCTAATCGACAGACAGTAAGCCTGTGAGTTTGCAGTGAGTACAAAAGGTCTTCCTTTAAAAAGGTGTTGAGCCGAGCATGGTGGCGCACACTTGTAATCCCAGTACTTGGGAAGCAGAGACCAGAGGATCCGGGTTCGGGGCCAGCCTCAGCTACTTAGTGAGGCCCTCCGCAACTTCGTGAGACCTGGTTTCAAAATAAAGTATAAAAAATAGGGCCGGGGGCGTAGCTCAGAAGTAAAACACCCCTGGGTTCAATCCCAGGTACCGCAAAAATAAATAAATAAATAAATAAATAAATAGGTGTTGAATGTGGGCGGGGCTCAGTGGTAGAGAGCTTGTCTAGCACTGGTGAGACATGGGTTCCACCCCTAGGGCCTCCAAAAGATCCGTCTCTCCTTCTAGGCTTTTAAAAGTTGGCATCTGTATCCAGTCTGTGTCACACCTGGGTAAATATTTGTCTTATTTTGAGAATATTCAATAAAAGTCTCTGAAGCATCTGCTTAGAAGCACTTCCATTCTGACGGATACACCTTCCCAAATGGCTCCAACGGTGACGGCTGGTGGCTTTTACTTGCAAAATCTACAAAGCACTGTCAAAATATATTTTACTTTATCCTCAAATATAAGCATGTTCATTTCAAATCCCTTATGGAACGAGATAAAAACAAACAAAAAAAATTTGCGACAACTCACTGAAATAGGAGGTAATACCCCCCTTTTTGGTGCTGGGGTTACTCCAGCGGCACTCTACTTCTGATCTACACCCCCTTTCCCAGCCCTTTTTATTTTTTAAGACAAGGTCTTGCTCAATTGCCTGAAACTTGTGATCCTCCTGGTCTCAAATTTGTAATCACCCCCGAATTACTGGGATTACGGGCATGCTCCACCATATCCAGCGAATATCCCCATTTTTTAAACAAGGAAATCAAGGCTCAAAGAGGCTCAGCGGCATGACCGAGGTCACTAGAGTAGTCAGCAGAAGGGCTGGGTCGTGAACCTACATTTTCCAGGTCATCTCGCATCTCGTCATGATAGCCTGGCTGTTTTCTGCCTACTTTAGCCCTAGGTACAAGGTCCCTGAGGTCTTTACATACTGGCAGATATATATTATATTTTATAAGAATGATCAAATATCAGAAGGCCAATTGTTAGAGTGGGACACATTTTCAGCCAACTTTTTTTTTTTTTGCTATGCATCTAAAATTCACCACAAATAAACCTGCAAATAACACAGCACAACATGCACTATTTTAATGCATTTTGCAGCCCAGTGACAGAGCATTGGAAACAACTATTGTTTCTAGTGCTTCATTTTGGCTATAAGAAACTATTGCTATGAAGCCAGAATGAGTAATGTAGCTCGACTCTTTAGTCAGGAAAACCTCAAGGTTAGAGGGATTTCTGATATTCACATCATGTAAGTAATTTTCTAGTCACTTGAATTTATGATTTTTCCAAGACTGTTTTATAACTCAAACAAAATTTTCTGAGATTGGTGTGAATCCAAGTAGTTCTGTTAAGGCCCCCTGTGTTCGATTCACACCACGGGGACTACAGTGCTCACTGACCCTGGGGCATCTACACTTATCTTCCTGCCCTGGGCCTGGGCACGAGGGCAATTAATTCTGTTAAGAACCTACTCTTATATGTTCTGGAACCTTCTAAGAGGAATAGATGTTGCCTCACCTTTTCTATTTAAAAAGTGTGAATATTTGAACACATGTATTTTGCATTCAGAAAAAAAGGAAGGGTTTGGAAGGGCAGGAAAATGGTAAACTTCTCAATACGTGAGATTCAAAAATAAAAGGAACACCAGGAGGTTTTCGAGGATTTTTAAAATTCTGTTGGTTAAACTGGGGGCTATTTGCTTATAAATAATTGAAATGCAACTGTGACTCATCTCAACATGAAGTATTTATAATTATATTAAGTACCTTTTGGTTCCAAGTATTTATTTTAGAATCATACTTATTTCACATTTTCTTCACAGTGACCCTATAGGGACTTTGATGTTTTTCTACACATCTGACCCAGAAAGGACTCTAACATCTCTTACTTCCTTTTGATCCACCAATTTGCTTTTTGGAGAATTACTATTTATTTTATTACTACTGCTGTCAATTTTATCCCACTCTTCAAACTTCAGTCATGGGTTACAGACACACACAAAAAAGTATATTTCAAAGAAGCTATCCATGATTTTCATCCACATGAGTTTTCTAGCATGCAGCATGCAGTTTTACATACTTTCCCTAACTCGTGCTCATACCAAACTCTCCAGAGACCCCTACACATGGAAATGTCCTATCTGGCTACTATGCAATTTCTGGCCTTTCTTTCTAGTTGAGTAAGTTTTTTTTTTTTTTTTGGCGGTACCAGGGATTGAACCCAGGGGCATTCTACCTCCGGGCTACACCCCCAGCCCTATTTTTTATTCTTTATTTTGAAACAGGGTCTCACTAAGTTGCAGAGGGCCTCACTAAGTAGCTGAGGCTGGCCGCGAACCCAGATCCTCCAGTCTCAGCCTCCCAAGTACTGGGATTACAAACGTGCGCCACCACGCCCAGCTGCAAGTAAGTTTATTGATAGTTTTCCAAACTTGAAAAAAAATGAGGCTACAGATGCCTGGACTTGAGCAGATCTCCTTGTATGTCTTCAGTGGCACTGTCTCGTTGTCATTTAGCACGCTGGCTCTATTTCTAGTTATCCACTGTGAGTGAGAAGTGGGCTATTAGTGGGCTATTAAACATTATAAAAGAAATGCATGTGAGGAGACATAGCAAGTAATTGAGGGGAAGGCATGGGTTGTCATTGAAAGAAAACAATATGATAAGAGGAAGAAAACATTCTATAAACCTATTTATGAACGTTCTCAGAGGTCCATGGTTCATGTGGTAGCTTAATGACAATTCTGGGCCAAGGCTGAACACAGCGATGTGACAAGCACATTGTCACATAAGTGTACACGGTGATGACACTGATTGCTTTCATTAAACACCCACCCTCTCTCTTTCCTGAGCCATGGCAAGCCTACGGACATTTTCACTGAGACATTTTAAATTTCAATACTGCGGTGTCTGATCTAAATCTCACCATTCTCCTTTGTCCACAGATGAAGAACTCCATACACAGAAAAGAGAAGACAGAGAGACCTGTAAGGAGATGTAAGAAATGAACAGACACAGATTAAAAGATGGCAGGGCTGAAAGAGGCTTACATAAAAAAAAATGCACAAGGATGCATAAAGGAAGTAGAAAAGTACAGCAAAGTCACATAGAAAAATGGCTATAAGGATCGCTTTTAGCCAAAGCCACTGAGGAAAAATGAACGAAAATGGAAACTCACGACACAAAAACATAGGGTAATAAGCAATCAGAAACACAAATATAAGCATTTTTATCCCTTAAATACTTTATTTTTCATCCTGTTCCTAGAATAAACTCATGACTAAATAAAATTATTCAGCAAAATGTTAGCTTGAGCGTAAATTTTCATTTGCTTGCACTTCATACAATCTCCAAAAATTTGCATTGTCTGCATCTCATTTTTTCTCATTTTCTAAAGATTTAGTATGTGTCTCCCAGATATATTATAGTTATCCATTTTTATCATGGGCAAACACAAACGTATTTGCAGGCAAGTTCTAGTGTACAAAGACAAAATTGGTTTCAAATAAAATGTTAGTAATTAAATAAGAAGATTAAATATTTTAATAGTAATAACTTCAACTTCACATTGAGGTTCAGTTCTTAATTTTGTTATTTTTTTTACACTGTTTCCTTTAAAATTTCATTATTGTCCTTAGGATTTGGTCTAAAGTACACTAAGATAATGCGACATCTCGGTGAACCATTTTTCACAGAAGTGTTCCTGAGTTTCAGATTTATGGCTGAAACAAGTAACTACCCACCAAAAATTTGTGTTCCTCTTTCCAAAGTATAAGTTATTCCTGAGAAGCAGCTACCCACAGAGAGCACATTTACAGGACTCTCTTGTTTCCAAGTGGGGATGTTACTCATTTTTGCTAACAAAATGTGAGCAGATATGTCAATTGAAGGCAAGGAAGTTGCTTTGTTCCCCCTGCCCTGACTGGGAGTTAGGTTCAAAGGGCCTGTGTTAGAAAGCTCCCCATGACTAACAAAATACCTGAGAGAGTTAATTTATAAAGAGAGAAGGTTTATTCGGCTTACAATTTAGGAGGTTTTAGTCCATGATCGACTGGTCCTGTTGCTCGGGGCCTATGGCGAGGCAGCACATCTTGACGGCATGCTTGACAGAGTAAATAAAGCTTACCTCGTGGCCAGGGAGCAACAACGCACCGCTATACAAATTAAGAAATAAACTCTTGGTTGTTTAAGGCCATTGAAATTTTGTGGTCTGTCTTTTGCAGCAGATACCATTACCCAAACTAATCAAAGAATGAAGGGCCACCAGGTGAGGTGGTACACACCTGTAATCCCAATACTCAGGAGGCTGAGGCAAGAGGATCGCAGGTTCAAAGCCAGTCTCAGGAATTTAGGGAGACTGAGCAACTTGGCGAGACTCTGTTTTGAAAACAAAAAATAAAAAGAGCTGGGGGTGTAGTGTGGCAGTAGAACACCCCTAGATTCAATCCCCAGTACCAAAAAAAAAAATGTATAAATTGGCTTTATAGAGTATGTGCATATTCATGATTATATAGGTATGCATGTACATATTTGACCCTACAGAGTTGAAAATAATTTTTCAGTGAAACAAATCCTTATTCATACTCCTATGGTAATTGAGGGGGAAATAATTATAGCAAATGAATCTGATCTTAGTAGAAACAGTATAAAGCTGATGGAAGAGCCAATAGCTGTGCCCTGGCCTAAGTCAAAGTGGTAAATCCTCATGGCGGGGCCACAGAGGACACGGCATAGCAGCTTCGTGGAGCAGAGGAAAAGGTGGAGAAGAGAAAAAATAGGGCTGATGGGCTACGCAGCCTGCCAGTTTAGAGAGATAATATGTCATTGTCAAGAAAGTCATGATGGAGACTGGGCAGAAGAGTTGACGGCCCCCTGAAAAGGTCAGAGGCCCGCAGCACGGCAGGGGCTCCCTCGAGCCCTCCCTCCCCTCTCCTCGGCTGTCCACTTACAAAGATCCATATTCCCAGCAGAAATGGAAACGTTGTGATCTTTTATCTTTCAGCTGAAAAGCAAAACCTTTGAAAAAGAAGCTTCCATGCATTCGTTTTGTATTGACTAACGTCTTTTCTTAGACTACAAAGATTCCTAGGCAAAAATCTCTCCTGGGACATTTTTCTCCAGTGAAGCACCCTGTCCAGTGGGTCAGGGAATGTCTACCTGAGGAGGAGGAGAAGGGGGCACACGTTCCAGCATCCTTTAACTTTCTTTCTCTTACACATTTTCTCTCAGCTCCATTCCCCAGATTCCTACAGCTAAAAAGATTCCATATATACCATCCCAGATGTAAACTGCCTTTGAGTGACATATTTTCTCTGGAGTTTTGCCTTTGATATTTGTTCTAACTTGATTTCATAGAACTATAAAAAAAAAAGTCTTTGGACTCTAATATAAAGGTTGGATCCAGTCATATCTCCAGCCCTAGCAGAAATACAGGAGATCACTGGTTCTCTCTGGGATTATACTTCCTCCGCCACTGAAGAGGGCTTTGAATTTGTGGAATCTGGTGTTCCATTTCCTGGAAAGCTCATTTTTAATCATTTCAGTCAATACAGCTCATCCATGAGGATTTTAGAACAGAATTCTTTTTTTTTTTTTTTGCAGTACTGGGGATTGAACCCAGGGGGATTCTACCTCCAAGGTATACCCCCAGCCCTATTTTTTGTTCTTTATTTTGAAACAGGGTCTCTCACTAAGTTGCGGAGGGCCTCCCTAAGTAGCTAAGGCTGGCCGCGAACCCGGATCCTCCAGTCTCAGCCTCCCAAGTACTGGGATTACAAGCATGCCCGGCTTAGAACAGAATTCTCTGAGAGCTTGGTTAAGTGCTTGCTCATAAACCAGAGCATCCTAAGAAGATTTCTGCTTTTGCTTTATTCTCTCTTTCAGGGGAGAAAATAGGGTGCTAACTTTACAATCTCTTCTCCTGTCCTCTAAAAGATGGAATTTGGCCTCTGCCTGGAATACAGCACATCACAGCACTTTCCACCATTACAACTTCAAAGTGTCCGCCTGGCTAAAAGAAAGAAAGAGATCATTACAGAAGATAATGTAAAGGATAAGTGATCTTTCTACTCTTCTGTATCCTAAGGCTGGCTGTGATCGGGCCAGACCACTGGACGGCCACATGCGTGGACCACACTATCATAGACGCTCACGGAGTGTCTTCATAAGTCACTGTGTGTATACTTTTGACTTTGATAGACACTTTATTGTGATTTTTTTACTATCTGAGTTTCAAGAGGGCATCTGTATTCATTTTATGGAAGTTACTGCCAATTGTATCCATCAACCTCACTTACATAGAGATTATTCATTTAGCTCATGTACATAGAGTTCATTCATTTAGTTTGTCAAATATCTTCTATATGGTGGACATTTTTATACGTAAAGGGTTAAAGAAGCCAGGTACAGTGGCACATGCCTATAATCTCAGTATTTGGGAGGCTGAAACAGAAGGGTCACAAGTTGGAGGCCAGCCTCAGCAACTCAGTGAGTTGCCCTGTTTCAAAATAAAAATAAATAAATAAAAAGGGCTGGAGGTATACCTCAGAGGTAGAACACCCCTGGGTTCAGTCCCCAGTACAAAAAATAAAATAAAAATAAAGAAATAAAGATATCAAGCATGCACAAAATTCATCCTCCCGTGCAAGCTAAAGTTGAAATGGGCAAGACATGGAGCGCCCTCTCCCTGGAATGCTACACATCTCAGACCATCCACACTCTTGTCAGCCTCAGATCAAAGTCTCTCCCTCAGAGAAATCTTCGCTCCGTTTCTAAGTAGGACTCTTATCCCAGTGCTCTCCTCTCCCTACAGTGCTTACTGTGAAGAAAAACAAAATACATTGCGACTCCAAACAGACCTTCCAAGTATCTTTACTTAGGTATTTATACTCACCAAATTCCACAAGGAAATTAAGACTGTTCCCTGAACATTCTAAAAGACTTCCAAACTATTTCCTCCAAATCTCTAATGCAAACTTTTTTTTTTTAGGGAACCAGGGTCATTCTACCTCTGAACTACACCCCCAGGCCCATTTTAATTCTTTATTTTGAAACAGGGTCTCAGTAAGTTGCAGCAGGCCTCACTAAGTAGCTGAGGCTGGCCGCGAACCTGTGATCCCCCTGTCTCAGCCTCCCAAGTACTGGAATTACAAGTGTGCACCACCATGCCCGGCTAATGCAAACATTTTTTGAGAGATGTCAAGTCTTTTTGTCGTCCTGAAGAACTACACATGGAAAAGGTTTCAAGCCTCTTTGGCCTTTGTTTTTTTTTTTTTTTTTACTCTTTGTCAACATTTTCTTTCTAGGACTTCTAAAAGAAATGACTTATTAAAAACAGGAAGAGATGGTAACTCCTTTGGAAGATGTAATTTGGGATTAAATAAATCAATTAAAATATTGTTTCCAATAATGATGGGAAGGCATAAACCTGTTCAAATTTAAGTTACTTCAACCAGACTAAGCTCTCACTTTGACTCTTCCTTTTACATTATTTTCACAGCCATGAGATAAATCCATACACACCGCCCACAAGAAGACTTTAAAAAATAACTTGAAGCAATAAAAGGGGGGAGTTATGAGGCAGCTTTAACAGAGAAAGGAAATGTTTATTCCACCAAATCCTCGTGTGAATTTTAAATTATTAAATCTCTAAGAACACCTGATTTATGAACAGGATAACACTGCCCCAAGCCAAAATCATTTTTAATAAAAAGCAGGAAACCTCCTGAAGTTCATCTCAGATTTAATATCAAACACAGCAGCCACACATGAACATTTCCTCATAAAACACAGAAACAGCAAGGTGCAAACAGCTGGTGCCGCCAGTGGGGAGTCGGGGTACAAACAAACAGGGCGTCAGCATCCTGGAAGGGATCCGGCCTGGCAAACCTGGGGGACCAGCCAGTGAGAAAGAGCCAGAGACAGAAAGGATGTCTCTGCTAAGAAGGGAAGGGACACAAGAAAGACGCATCTCTAAAGGACCCCAGCTGCCGGACATCACTCCCCGTCCATATCCTGCGTAATTTAGACGATACCAAGTGATGTGGAACCACCATAGGACACAAAGGCTAGAAATGAAATAAGGTAACATTGCCCTTCCCATTTTTTTAGGAAAGGCAGCAGCTGGGCGTGGTGGCGCACGCTTGTAATCCCAGTACTTGGGAGGAAGAGACCGGAGGATCCGGGTTCGCGGCCAGCCTCAGCTACTTAGTGAGGCCCTCCGCAACTTCGTGAGACCCGGTTTCAAAATAAAGTATAAAAAATAGGGCTGGGGGTGTGGCTCGGAGGTAAAACGCCCCTGGGTTCAATCCCCGGTACTACAAAAAAAAAAAAAAGGCAGCAAACATCTCAGGGAATCCTAAAAAATTGAGTTACACATTTTCCTATAGACATTTTGTTCAAAGAAAAGAAAGATATCTAAGAGGAAAATGTGTCTCATGTATGTTAGAATCTGTGTCCTAATTGCTTAGGAACTGTGTTTATTATCATTTTATAATGTATGTGGTAAGGATTATGTCTCATGATTACAAATCCAAGTAGCTGGATACATTATATAGAACTAAATGTATCATGTTTAATCTCTTGTAAGGCAATTTCAACAATGACAAGGATGATAAAGAAACATCTGGCTGAGCGTGGTGGCACACACTTGTAATCCCAGTACTTAGGAGGCTGAGACAGGAGGATCGCAGGTTCGCAGCCAACCTCAGCTACTTACTGAGGCCTCCTCAACTTAGTGAGACCCTGTTTCAAAATAAAGAATGAAAAATAGGTCTGGGGTTGTAGCTCAGAGGTAAAATGCCCCTGGGTTCCATTCCCAGTACCGCAAAAAAAAAAAATTAGAAAAAAAAAGAAATATCTGGACCTGTTTCCACTGATACTTAGTTGCTATTTTGGCCTTTGTTATTTTGTTACAAATTGTCTGAAAAATAGGAAATCATTTTTTAAAGGGGCTGAGAAGGGTAAAAGAGGAAGCCTAATGTCGTGGACAGGTGTGTTAGAGGACACTGTGATTAGTTAACAGTTTCCTAGCGTGAGAGAAGAAAAAGATGCCAAGTTAAAAATTAACCATAGTACACAGAAAAAGATATTTCTGCACTGTAAAGATATCAGCCACACACCTAGACAATAGCTTTCCATGGTGCAGGTTTTATTATGAGCAATAACAGTACCCGGCTGATTTGAAAACCCATCATCTTTAACTTTTAAAGAGTTATACAGATTATCTTCATATGCAGGAAAAGCTAAATGTGAAATTGACTCCATGCAAACACACTGTACTGAGTGCTGCTTTATTCAGGGGAAAGTGTAAAAATTGATAAAGTGTAACAATTAATAAAAGTGCAATAAAAATATCTCTTTCCAGGTAAGAAAAAGAATATTTTATTTTATAATATTAAAATTGTAAGCCGGGAGCCGGGTGTGGTGGCGTACCCTTGTAATCCCAGTACTTTGGGAGGCAGAGACTGGAGGATCCGGGTTTGCAGCCAGCCTCAGCTCTCTCTCTCTCTCTCTCTCTCTCTCTCTCTCTCTCTCCTTAGTGAGGCCCTCCACAACTTCGT
>PVJS01020799.1:0-32210 GCA_004027185.1 Glis glis | reverse complement strand
TACTCTTTTGAGAGCCGTCATTTCTCTTAGTATGACACCGTTAATAATGTAGTGGAATGCTATTTGGGAAGTTTGGTTCTTTCCTTGTCTTTTGTCTTGTTCTTACTCTTTTCTGTATTTTAAATGAAAGTGGAATAAAGCATAAAGGAAAGTGCTGTACTAAGGCACTGCGTTATCTCTGAAATCAGCTGTAATTTTTTGAAGAAATACTTCTTCGGAACTCTATGTTCCCATTCTCATCCTCTTTTATTGTGAATCTCTTTTACCAACAACAGTTTCAGGGTACTTCACAAAGAATTTTTTTTTCAATTAGATTGAAAACTAGACCATAATGTGACCATTTCACTGAGAGTATAACTTCTTGCCATCTCCATTCGATCTGCCCAGTTATAAATCTTCATATTTCTGACTTGCCTTGAAATCAGAAAATGTTTTCATTATGCTAGTCTTGCGAGCAACAAGCATTAAGAAGCTATGGCAGACATCATAGCCCTTTGATGAACTTAACTGCTTTAACTCAGGTCCAGGGTAGAATATTTACTGCTAAGCCTGATGATTCTGCTTTGATTACTAATCGTGTACAGTACATTTCTGAATTTAAAGAAGGTTTCTGAGGTCACTTTTCATTTTTATGTGTGCAGTAATGTGTTGTGTATAACTTGGGTTTTATAAAGTTTATTGTTTGAAAGTTAATTAGTATTCTTTTTTCGAATATCTTCTCTCTTGCTTGAATAAGCATTCAATTGCATTTGTCTGTCACTTGATTTTGGTGAATATTTTTCAAGTCAATTGTATATTTAAGGTGTGATACCTTTAATTGCATTGACATTCAAAAAGCTCAGTACTAAGCGTGTTTATATAAATTGTACTTTCAATGTTGTCTAATACTCTATTTTTACAACATATGTAAGGTTAAAACATTTAAATTACCTAGTAACTTAGCATAATAGATAAAAAGTAAGATGGCATTAGGGAAGCAGATATTTCATTTTCAATATAATATATGAAATTCTTTGACTATTTTGGTTACCTCGTAAAAGTACAAATATGGCAGCATTTTATCAAAGTGAGAAATTAAAGAGTTAACGGTTCTTTGTAAACCAGAAGGCCATTAACTTTTAATAATGCCGTCTCAAATATTTGCCAGTAAATTGTGGTGATAATCAAAGATGAGCCTATGGGATTGTGCTTTGTAATACTGTTTGATTTGATAACTCTAATAATCCCTTAAGAATGTTAGGAAAAATGTCTTATGCTTACTTTAGCAACTATTGTGAATTTGCAAAATAACCTGCCAACCCCCAAGATGTGCTATAAGGACAAGAAAAAGAACGATATTTAGGGTCTTTTTTAATTATTGCTTTGAGGTTTTTAAAAACAAATATATTTTTGTTTCTTAGCATGAGAAAGACATACATTGGCTTCAGAAAATTTTTAAAATGAGTTAGGACACTACCCCCATACTAAAAAGTGTTAAACTCTTTATAAAACAGGAAAATAACATCCAAATTATTTTCATGTGTTTGCCTATTTAAAATGCACTGTATAATTTCCCTATAATAGAAGAATGCTTCTGTTATCACTGTTGGCTTGGCATCTCCACGTTGGCCTTTATTAGATAGCACTCTGATCCCAGAGTCAAAATAAAGCAAGTATTTCTTCAATTTAAAATTGAGTTTCTACAGTACTTTTTTTGGGGGGGTACTAGGTATTGAACCCATAGGTACTCTACCTCTGATCTATACCCCCAGCCCTTTTAATTTTTTTATTAGAACAGGGTCTCACTAGGTTACGGGGGGCCTTGCTCAGTTGCTGAGGCTGCCTTGGAGCCTGTAATCTTCCTGTCTCAGCCTCCTAAGTACTGAGATTACCAGTGTATGCCACTGCACCCAGTTACTATACTATCTAAAGCTAGTATTTCATGTTCATTTTCTTCTTGACAACATGACTGAGAGAAATATAGCAAAAGTAAGTATTCCTGTGTAAATTATCATGGAAAGCATTGGGCATACTCTGCCCATTTTTAGATTATTTCCTTAAACTTTTTCCCACTTGTGAAACAAGAATAAGTACCTATAGTTTAAGGTGGCTGCGAGATTAAATAAGATAATGTATGTTGAGCACCTAGCATGATTATCTTAATAAACTTCAATGTTTGTAAATGTCCTTTGTGGATTCCCTCTCCACCAAAATTTCTGTAGGATATATATAGTTACACTAAGCCTAGATTTTTAGTTATTCTTTTTCAGAATTACTGAATAATTAGTTTGACTAACCAGCAAAAAAAAAAGAGAAAAAACAAACATAAAATAAAGGAAAATAAGTATTTTTCTTATTAGTAAAGAGAATTGTCTTTTAAGCACACAGTATTTTTGAGTATGAAGGGTTAAAGGAATTGTTGTATACTGGATATGGGCATGTTGGAATGCTTTAAAAAATCGATTCTAGCTAATGGAGAGAATGTTTTTAAAGTAAACTATTCCCATTCCTTCAGTGAACCACATACAGCAGGAAAAAAAAAAACTCAAGTAAACATTGAAGGAGAGACAAGCTCTTCCTTATAGAATTAATGAGAATTGCAGTGATCTTCCATGGGGAATTCAAATTTGAAGAACCTTTTCCATGCACATTATTCTCTAAAGTCTAGAATTAGATAAGTAGCCTCTAATTTTAAATGTGCAATTATCCAAACAAGATGAATGTGCAGGGCAAAGCTGGATAAGAATGTTGATCTTACTGTTAATACTTTTATTCTCCCTTATAATAGACACATAGTTGGCAAAAGCCACATTTCTGTGAGATCCCTAAAGAGCACAACTAACTCAGGAGAGATGTAGCCAGCCTTATCTTGCAGGAACTATGGAGATACGGCCCAAGGGAGAAACGTCCGAGAACAAGCCCCTTGCCATTGTCCTTTATAATGTTTCTGTTCAGTTGTTTCATCTTGACTAGATTTATATTTTATAAAATGCAAACTGATAAGGCATGACAGCATTTGAGACTTGGAGTTAGCAACCAAAGCTTTAAACTGAGTATGTATATTTTCTTCAAACACTGAAGACTTATGGATTTTTTTAACAAGAAAAAAACTTAGAAATTATAATATATCCCCCTAATATTATAGATTAAAAAGAGCCAAAACTAGAAAAGTAGTATATGTTAATAATAGAGCAGGACGGAAATGTGTTGGCTTATGTTCAAAGTAAAGAAAACCCATCAAATATAAGAATTATCTATTTTCATATATAGCTCCCTAATTTACATATTAGTAAGATTCTATTATGATTATATGTCTTTAATATATGAAAATGACTTCCATTTGAGCTTCAGAATTTGGGGAACCAGTATTAAAACACTAGCTTCTTCTTAAAAATACTTATTATATTTAAAAATAAAGCATACATTTACAGCACAAACCATCATTCAATTATTTATGTTGTATATTTAATATGTATACCATATTCAGACATAACATTTTCTATACTAGGCAGATACTATACATACTTACTGATAAAGGCTTTTTAAGCTATGTTTTGGCATGTATTTTGCATATATTATAATAGTATGATTTTTCTAAAACATTTGAGTCTAAAACATTTCTAAAACATTGAGTATAAATGGGAATGCACCAGATTCACGTACACGATTTTTATACTGATAAATTCTAATAATACAAGTTGCACTTCCATTTTAAGAATCATCATGATTTTCAACATAAGGGCATATTTATTGTAAACCCTAAGCAATCTTTCTGAAACCTGAAAAAGATTTGTGAAAACAGTCTGCAATAAAAATCACACACGCTTCATAAAACACTACTTGATAGATATCACTTGCACCATTAAGAACTAAACGACAAAGGATGTAATTTCAGTTCTGGCATGCAATATTAATCGAAAGCCTTTAAAACATCTTGCTGATGGGAACTATGACAACGTGACATTGAAGAATTAGGAGCTAAAGACATCTATCTTAATCAGATTTTCGAAGCAAATGCCATAAAACATAAAGTTGTTTCATTCATCTTTACATTTTCAAATGTTTTGGTGGGAGCATCATTTTCTATGTGTTGCTTTCAATGCAAAGAAACAAATTCAATACTTAGAAGTATGAGTTCAGTGTATAGGGTCGAAGCGAATTTTACTCAGTGTACTCTATATAACACAGGGAATTGCTGCTGCAACATTGCACATTATTTCCATCTTTTATGCTAGTGATATTTTATCCTAAGTAAACACGTTAAGTGATATTGAGATATTTTTAATAAATGGAGAAAGTGTGGAAATTAAGACTTTGCATTAAAATAGTACCTCACAATTTATAAATGTATGTTAATATATACTATCTCTTTTAATTCTCATAACACTTCTGTATAAGAGTAATTATTACTTCCATTTTAATCTCCAGGAACTAAAGAATTTAAAATAGGAAATTGATTTTTGATTTATAGTTATTAAGTTTGAGCAGGGAGCTTGAAACCAGGTCTTATGGACCGAATGTTTGTGTCTCCCAAAGTTTATATGTTGAAGCTCTAACCCCATGATAGTCTTTGAAGATGGGACCTCTAAGGAAATAATTAAGGTTAAATGAAGTCATGAGGGTATAGCTCTGAGTCTATAAGGATTAGCATCCTTATAAGAAGAGATGCTTGAGAACTGTGCACCTTATCCCCTCCCCGCCCTCCCCAACTATGTGAGAACCCAGCAAGAAGGCAGCAAGAAAGAGCTGTCACCAGAAACTGACCCTGCCAAACCTTAGGGAGTTCTGACCTCCAGAACTGAAAAAAAATAAATGTATTTAAGCCAGCTAGTCTATGGTATTTTGTTACGGAAGCCTCTGTGCACTCATACACCAGGTCTTCTATATTCTTCTCCACTGTCACTCCAATGCTTATTTACTTCTATGCAAAAATGTATTCAATTGGCACTAAACTATTTGTAGACTCATGAAATGGAAGACCTGTGAAAGAATATCTCAGTCATTTGCTTCATTTTGAACTTCTGTGTTAACAGTAAGGTTTGCAGTGGCATTGAGCATCCTATAGAAAGATACAATCTTTCATTCCCAGTTCAACAAACTATACATACTATTTTTAAATATACAGCAAAGCCTTAAAACATGCAGAGCATTAATTCCCCAAACAATAGTAGCACTTCACGCTTCTGTAGTACTTGCTGTTTCTCTTTTGCTTTGGTCTTCAGTGATATATCTGTATTGTTTTGCTCTACTCTCTTGCCTTCAATGGGTTCTCAGTCATTAAAGTGGCAGAAAAAATATATACGAGGAAGGGACTTTTAGTGTTATATATATTCACACACATCCCAAAATTATTAGTGACAGAGAAGAGAATTCATCAAGTATCTATGTGTCAGGTTGAATGATGACTCGATTTCCCTTTAAATCAAAGAAACACATTGTGTGGTTTCAACTGAATAGATCACCCTCGTTTCACATACCAAGAATACAAAGGATACTGTGGTCCCACTGAAGCCCATCGCATCTAAATAGTATTCAATGTTTGTGATAGCAGCATTCACTTCTGCCTAGAGGCCATGATATAATTGGAGGGAAACTTAAGTAAGATTTGGTTCAGTTTCAGTGCAAAACATTAACAGATAGTATGGACTCAATAAACCGCAGATAACAAATATGACATCAAATAATGTGCTAGGAGAAGTAACAATGTCATAGTTGATATATTTTTGGAAACAAGATCAGTAGGGTTGTTAGGAACTTTCTGTGTGTTCTCTGATCATTTATGTTTCCTGCAGTTGCTGAAAATTTTAAGAAATAAAAATTAAAAAGGGGCTCAGATAAAGTAAACTGAATTTATTTTTCCTAAAATTAATTTAAAAAATCTATTATAATTGTCATCATAACTCCTATAAAACTGATTTGTTCTCTTTTAAGCTTGAAAAATGCATCTTGGCTTTTTATTATTTTTTGTTTTAATTTTATTTTTGCAGTAGTAGGGATTGAGCCCAGGGGCACTCTATACCCGTAAGCTACATCCCCAGCTCTTTTTATATTTTTATTTTGAGACAGGTTCTCACATAGTTGCCCAGGCTGGCCTGGAACTTGCTATCCTCCTGCCTCAGCCTCTAGTGTAGCTGGGATTACATGCATGCAGCACTATGACCAGCACATCTTGGCTTTTTACATAGATGATTTTAGAATGGATTCTAATACTGAAATCTGAAATAAATTTAAATTTGATAGAAAATAGTTTTACTATATGTATGTCAAGACGTTAAGTTACAGCATAAGATAGAGGAGTTTATCTTAAAAATTAAAAATATTTTTAATATTTATAACAAGATATAGTATGGTATTTATGACATGAGTTAATATGGTGAGTTTTCATAATATTTACATTTGAAGTAGTGATTTTTACTGCATATCTTTAATGTTTTTTATTAAAGAAGCTAGTATGTTTCAAGATTTCATTATGTATTTCCTAAAATAAATAGAATTTTAAAACTGAAAAACTTCAGAATTCAGTGAGTGATCCCCATCCTAGTCTCTCCCCACTTTTTTTACAGAGGGGAAAAACTGAGGCTCAGAAGATTTATACATAGTTACATTTAGTTAGAGCAAGCGCCCATCCCTGTGTCTGCTTATTTTCTTTTCTAATATTCTTTCTTCTGTACCAGACATTTTCTTTGTGATAGAGAGTATGTTATCTGAAAAGCATAGCAAATTCTGCATTGTTTGGAATATTTGATTTGCTTTTCTTCTTCATAAGCCACTTGTCACATAGGAATACAGCCTTTAGTTGCCTTCCAGTCTGTCCTTATCCATATTGCAAATGTGTTTTATTTATATCATATCATATACTCCACTTAAAGTCAATAAAATTTAATTGCACTAAAATCAAATGCTCATTAGGTAATAAGGAGAGAGAAAAGTGTTTATTGATTATATGTGAACAATTCCTTATTGTCAAGTTTGGGACAGCTTCTTCCTTTTGCTTACTCTCTCAGGTAAAATATTTTAAAATGGGTAGAAGAATATCCTGAAATGCACTGAGACGTTTTAAAGGTATTTTTATCCAGTTTTCTATGCATGTATAATACATATGTCTTATGTATGTTTCTGTTAGAAATTATTATGCAAAGCTGTGAATTCTATAGAGGATAATATGTCTGTGACATTGCTAGTGTTAATTACGTGACAAGATGAAGTACTTTAAAAAGCAAAAGACAGCCATTTATACTTGTTTCCACCCACTCAAATAGTTTAGGGTGCTTGACTTTTATATTAACTGCATACTTTGGAGCAGCAACCATAAAAGCCAGAACAATATTGTCAAAGAGAAGTTATTGCTATTCTAGAGACGTTACCTATTAAATAAAGCATAATCCGAAATGCTGCTATCCAATAACAAAAGATAATAGCAGAGATGATCACATGAAATGAGAAAGAGATGAATAAGTATATGTTCTGTGTAACTTGACAGTCATAAGCATTGTATTAAGAATTTTACAGAAGGCTGTTTAAGTAGATCCAAAGAAAGTTCATTTCTTGCAGGGCGTGGTGGGAGTAATCCCACTGTTTGGGAGGCTGAGACAGGAGAATCTCAGATTTGAAGCCAGCCTCAGCAACGTCACAAGGCCCTCAACAACTTAGTAAGACTCTGTTTCAAAATTAAGAAATAAAATAGGGCTGTGGGTGTAGCTCTGAAAAGTTAGTTTCTTGCCTTCTGGAACTCTTACTGGATGTATATTGAATCTTCTCATTCTGTGTCTTTTATTCTTTATTCTTTATATGTAAGCACTCTTTTTTTTGTTTTGTTTTGTTTTGTTTTGTTTTTTGCGGTACCGGGGATTGAACCCAGGGGAGTTCTACCTCCAAGGTACACCCCCGGCCCTATTTTTTATACTTCATTTTGAAACCGGGTCTCACGAAGTTGCGGAGGGCCTCACTAAGTAGCTGAGACTGGCCCCGAACCCGGATCCTCTGGTCTCCACCTCCCAACTACTGGGATTACAAGCGTGCACCACCATGCCCGGCCCGTAAGCAGTCTTTTCTTTCTGCTACTGTGTGAGTGATTTTCCTAGGTCTGCTTTCCAATTCATTGTTATTCTCTGTAGTTATTTTTATTTTAAAACCATTTAATGATTTTAATTCCAATGGCCACATTTCTCCTATTTATAGACATTGTACTTTTCCAGAACTGCCTCATTAATTTTTTTCATAGTATCTAATTCCCATATTTTAATTTTCTTTAAAGTGCATAACCATTTTAAGCATAGAGTTTCATCTGATTGTTATATACTCTGAAGGTTTTTTGGGGGTGGTCCCCAGATGGAACCCAGGGCCTCCCGCCTGCTATGCAAGTGCACTGAGCAACATCTCCAGCTGTATCTCAAGTGTTTGAGGAGGTAAATTCCTGCTGTTATGCCTATAGACTTTAGCTCAAGGCAGATTGTTTTCTCTTAGGTTTTGTAATTTTAGACTGCAGACTCATTGAAAGTAGGATTTTGTCTGTGGAAATCGTCTGATTTGGCTATGTCTTGAGTGCATATTCTTTTTTTTTTTTGGCGGTACGGGGGATTGAACCCAGGGGCGTTCTACCTCCGTGCTACACCCCCGGCCCTATTTTTTATACTATTTTTGAAACCAGGTCTCACGAAGTTGCGGAGGGCCTCACTAAGTAGAGAGAGAGAGAGAGAGAGAGACAGAGAGAAAGAGAGAGAGAGAGAGCTGAGGCTGGCCGCAAACCCGGATCCTCTGGTCTCCGCCTCCCAAAGTACTGGGATTACAAGTGTGCGCCACCACGCCCGGCTTTGAGCTCATATTCTAAATTAAAGTTTTGCATGGGCTTCTGCTGGGTGCCCACGTAGGGGAACTGCTGACCCAAGACTATCTTTAATATTAGTGCCTTGCTGAGCCAGGCGTGGTGGCGCATGCTTGTAATCCCAGTACTTGGGAGGCGGAGACTGGAGGATCCGGGTTCATGGCCAGCCTCAGCTACTTAGAGAGGCCCTCCGCAACTTTGTGAGACCTGGTTTCAATAAAGGATAGAAAATAGGGCCGGGGGTGTAACTTGGAGGTAGAATGCCCTTGGGTTCAATCCCCAGTACTGCAGGGAAAAAAAAATATTAATGCCTTGCATTAGGGTTCTAGAAGCATGTTGATACTATATGTCTCAACCTCATACTCCAATCCCAGGAAAGCCCAGGCTAGTTGTTGAAATTTCACTTGTTTTCTTCCCCAACCAGAGCTTAGGACAACACAGATAATTTAGTATTCCATTTGCAGCAAGATTTTTTTAAATCTACCCTTTGACTGAGAATATCTCCCTTCAAGAGTCCGGACATTGAGGGATCTCAGGTACCATCGAGGCATCATCTCTCGTCTCTTCCTTGTTAAAAAGTTGAGAGACCAGCAGACCTCTTCAAGGAAGCTAAGTGGCAGCTCATATGCTCCTGCCATTCCTTCTGTCCCCTCTGTTTTGGCTCGTCACTTCCTTCCCGTTCAGTTGTACTAATGAAGTATCACTTCCACTGGTGGGCTGAGATTGCTAGATGTTTCGTTCACTGCTATATCCTCAATGCCTCGAACAGAGCTTGGTAAATAGTACACACTCAATAGATTTGCTAATGAATTAACCCAAAAGGCATTTATTTTATCGTACCTAGCAATTCTGTGTGTTTTATAGCAAGGAATTTGGCAGGTAGTCTAGATTGCCTCATTGCCTGAGACAGGAAGTATAACAGACTCAACGAAAAAAGAACATACAAAGATTTAAGACTCATGCTTTATTTCTTCTAATCCTTATACCAAAGAATAACCCTAAAGAAACTAAAGCAGATTCTCATTAGCCCATTAAGTAGAGTAAATCAACACATCTCTGCTCATGTAAGTACCATAATCTAGTCAGTACACGTCTTCATTCATCTTATGTATCTCTAAGGTTTTCCATACTATATATAGTCTTACAATCAATTGACTGATGGTGAGAACAAAAACAGTATTGTTTATTTACATGGCATTTAGGATTTTTAAAACACTTTTAATTTTTGTTTGATTTGTATGTACGCTCTGACAGTTTCTGGTGGTAAAAATTTTTATGCAGTGCTGTACTTTAATAAAGATCTGTAGAGGTATTTTAACAAACAATTCACATTCAAACACTTGGCTTGTGTGAGAATCCTCGATGAAATAAAGAACCAGAGGAACAGATTTTTGTGGAAGTGATTTTCTAAGCGAGGCGACGATTTTCTTTTCCTATTCCCATTGTACCATCCTAGGTGGTTATCTTACTAATATAATATTGGTGGGGGTGGAGAGGAAAAGACAGTGCTCATTTTTTGCTTTGTATGTGAGTATAAATGCATATATTCCTCAACTTACTTATTCCCCATTAATAATGGAAATTCTTCCTACTTAATTTTTTTCATCATAGGAAAGTAATGTCTACTAAATATCTGTAATTGGTATGAGATTTTCTGGGCAGAACAGAATTTTGTTGATAATTTACTAATTTCAGTGTCATGAAATTTTTGAATTTATAGCATCATTTTTTAACAGCTCCTGAAATGTAGCCAATGAGGAAAGTGTTGTTACCTGATTTTACCTTTAGAAAAATCAAGGGAAATTTCTGTAAGGTACAGAGTTATAGGATAATGGAATAAAAGATTAAGCTAAACCAAGAATTGTACTTAAATTTTCAAAATCAAAAGCTAACTTTAATTTGGTCCTTGTATACTTGGAAGATCAACTTGAAGCTCTGGTCACTGTACTTAAAACTAATATAGTGTGCACACCTGTAATCCTAGTACTTGGGAGGTTGAGACAGGAGGATTATAGGTTTGAGGACAGCCTCAGCAAGTAGTGAGACTCTCAGCAACCTAGTGAGACCCTATTTCAAATAAAAATAAAATAAAGCTGGGATGTAGCTTAGAGGTAGAATGTCCATGAGTTCAGATCCCAGTAACACACACACACACACACACACACACACACACACACACACAACTAATATTATAATACTACATAGAAAAGCAAAAAGGTTTACATGTTTTGGTTTGGTGACTTGTTTTCAGAAAGAGGTCAGTTTTGAAGAAAACTCGTTCTGTTTGAGACAGGAAAAGCGAAGTGAGTTTGAATATATTTAAAGATACAGGAAACAAAAAGTTAATTCCGCCTTTTGCTAATCACCAATAGGTGGGCATGGCTCCTTTTAAATGTTTGTGTAGTTCAACATAATCTGTGTATCAGAGTGTGAACTCTTTGAAGACTAAGGCCAGAGCGTTAGCCAATTTGCTGACGTTAGTATCCAAGCGTAAGTAAGCCACGTGCGTGTGCGTGCCTCCGAGGTGCTGTGGGTAAGAGTGCCTCTTCGAGTTCCCTTCCAGCATTGCAAAATTTAAAATGTTTCTGTTCTTTCATTCTTCTGCCCTTCCTGTCTCCCTTTCTCCCTGTCTCTTGTCCTCTGTCTGTCTCCTCTCCTTATCTCCCTTTCCTCCAGCCCTCCTTCTGTCCCTCCTCTATTTTTTTTTCCTCCATCTAGCCAACTCCTAAAACAGCACAGCGTTCAGCCCTTGGGTTTTCTCTACTTTCCAAACTAGGGTATTTCTTCCCTGGGCACCTCTGCAGCCAGCCTACAAGGGAGATGTAGGGGAGGAAGAGAAGGATGAGAGTGAAGGAAGTGGGTGGGACAGAGCAGTTGCAGTGGTGGCAACACCTTTCCCACTGTGCACACCTGCTCAAAGCAAGTGTCAGCCCCATTCTCCTCCTCTCTTCTCATCTCACACTCACCTTTCACTTCCTGCCGCACAAACAGAGCACACACGTACAGGTGCAGACAGCCACTCACACAAAGATATTTTATCTCCCAGCAGGACTTATTTTCTCTCCCGGCTTTCCTGTTTGAAAGTCCATTTCCACTCTGCTCCCTAAAGACCACAGGCTAAGTTGTAAACCACCGAGGAGCTGGAGCTGAATTGCACACAGCAGTCTGGGAGCTGCCAGAAGTGACTTTTAATTAAAAAACAAAACAAAAAATATCAGCCAGACGTGGTGGTGCGCACCTGTAGTCCAAGCTTCTCTGGAGGCCAGGGCAGGAGGATCGTTTGAGCCCAGGAGTTCAGGGCCAGCCTGTGCAGCATAGTGAGACCCCCCATCTCAAAAAAAAAAAATTAAATCAGCAAATAAGCCCAGACATGTTCAAGCATTGGATGTTCTTTATGACCTTTCTAGTTGCAATTTTTTTTACCTTTTAAAGCAAAACTTTTCCTCCTTGGACACACTTGATTGCGTGTTCTTACTTCTTGTGATGCTGCTGTTAGTTTCTGGCAAGGCTCTCCTCCTCCTTTGCTTTTCCTCCTGATGTTTTGCACTGGAAGGACATGTTTCTTCCCTACTCTTAATGACAGCTACCTTTCAGCACTTACTGTTATGGCAGGCATTGTGTCTTTTAGATCCTTTAAATAAGCACTATAAAATAAATGAGGCTCGGAGCGATTAACTCATTTATTCAAGAAAATATACCATGAAAAATAAATATCCTGTATTTATTGTCATTTGCCTGTGTGGCACCTTTCAGCTTACTGATTCATAATAACAGAGTTGCTATTGAGAAAAAGATGTCCAGATTCTGTTCTGGTCCATGCAGACTTCAGTTAATATGCCTTACTTTGATTTGGAATTGGGGACCTATAAATTATCCAGACTAACTGGAATCTACCCTGTTATCCAGTAGTTTTTGTGGCTCACAGCACTTTCATGTTCTGTCAACACACCTATTCAGTATATACCATGATCCAAGTCACCCCTGCTAATAGATGTAACATGGGAACTGACGGCCTCAAGTGATAAAGGACAGAGCAGGGTGACCACAGTCCTTCCTACTAATCTCTATGATTGATGTAATACGGGTTTTAAAAATATCTGATACATTTCATTTCAACTTATCAGATAAAAACAAACAACTGTTAGACTTTCATTAAAGTTAATATGAACACTAAGAAATTGAAAAAAGAAAGGCAGAAAAAAATGAACTGAGAAAAGGCATTAGTTGGGTATAATCATAATGTCTTAGAAGCATAATGCCAAGAATTTTACTTTTTTTAAATGTGGTGAAGCATATTTTGAAAAAATAATGTAATTTTCCAAAAGAAAGTTTCTTTTTAATATGTTTAAACATAAAAATATTTAGTTAGGAGCATTTCTAATAATAAGCTTTAAAATACTGTTTGATAAAATATAATATTTAATAATGCAATACTTTTATGTTTTTCATATCTTGCATGTTTATATTTTATACATTCTTATATACCTTATATAATTTTTCTATTATTTATACATCTTAAGAGGTAGATTTTAAATATCAAAACAGTTGTTACAATTACAAAAAAATATTTCTAAAAACCAATATTTGGAGTGAGTGACATGGTACCCTGCCTAAATGAGATGACCCCTCATTGTGCTATTACTGCAGAAATGTCATCAATCAATCAGCACATAAAATCCAAAGAAATTTAGGAGTCCCTGCCCTTCACGATCTAAGAATTTGTTTGGGAAATAAGACATGCTTATGAATTAACCTTTCAATTAAAAGCTCTTTTTTTTTTAAACACTTCAATACATTCTCACTGAATTCTTCACAATCATTCATTCAACAAATATTTATTAAATGTATATCTATATGTGGTCCTCTGGAGTTCCAAGATGAATTAAACATGGACATTGCCCCTAGAGAATTTAATAGGAGACAGGAGACCTACAAAGTTAACTGTGGTACAGAGGAGAAAGAAGAGAACCATGAAAAAGAACAGATAAGCCAGGCATGGTGGCACACACCTATAATCCCAGTACTTGGGAGGCTGAGTTGGGAGGAAAACAGGTTTGAGGACAGCCTCAGCCATGTAGTGAGACTCTCAGCAACTTAGCAAGACCTTGTTTCAAAACAAAATAATAATAATAAAAAGGGCTGGGGATGTAGCTCAGAGCTAGAACATCCCTGAGTTCAATCCCTAGTCTCACACACACACACACACACACACACACACACACACCAGATAATGTACTCTAAGAAGATGAAGAGAAGAGATAAATGACTTGTGCCTGAAGAAAATTGAAGGGATGTCATCCTTCTTAGAACTTGGAGTAGGATTTTGATGTAGAAAGATGGAAGAAGACGTCTTTCCAGAGAGGCAATCATGTCTGAGAGAAAATATATAGGGCATGTATTTGGGTATAAGAAACGACTAGAACACAGAATATATGAAGAGGACACTTAAGGGAAATGCACGCAAAATATATTTTGAGTTACCTCTGACCAAATATAACATTTTCCTTGAGAGCTCATTTTATGCTTGATAGGCATTAGGAAGCCCATTGAAGTTTTCCAGGAGTAAAATGATATGTTCAGGGCTTTGTTGCAGGAACATTAAACCTAGTGACTATGTGAGATCTTATTGTCCCAAAGTCATGATATCCAAAACTTTTCCTCAAGTCTGCGCAAAACTTGTATCAGTGGGTTAGTGTGAAGCGAAACACCATGTTTGTTCTGCTGACTGTTCTTGTGTGGATCTGCCCACCTGTATTAAATTCTTAACACTTTGACAGTTTCATGTCTACATCCCATTCTCTGTTTCCTAGTGTTCATTAATCATAACAGTTTCTCTGGGTATTTAGCCTGAGCTCTGTTCCATCAAAGTTTAGATTTAATCTAGCACTTGTATCATGTGGACTTGTTTTGTTTATTAGTAGTCCTCTTGATTATGTAGCCAAATTAAAAGAGGTCCCAGCAGACAGAATACAGAATTTGCCACTGAAAAAAGCTTGGATCTTTACATGGTGTCTCATCCATTGTAAGTTCTCAGTAAATGCTTGCAAAATGAAAGAGTGCACCTAGGGAAAGCCATAGCAGTGCATTTTTAAACCTTAAGTGGACGTTTTCTGCACTGTTTTGATTCGTTTTAGGAATAAGAATTTTAACATATTGAAATATATGATGATAATGGATCTTAAAATCATTTAATTTTCAATAGTAATCTTAGTGTCTGTGATAACTTTATTTTACCAATTACATAGTTCTTCTACCCATTACTGACTTAGCATATCCTTGGAACATAGAGTATAGGTAAAAGATTGTGGGACAAACAGCCAAGCACATGGATAAATAAATGATTGAGTTTACTTCACTGAATCCTTAGAATTGCATTAAGACCTAGACTGGGCAATATTATTTCTTGCACTACAGATGAGTAAATGAGGGGCACTGTCATGATGCCTGACAAAGTTAGGGCTTAAATTTGGTGTTCAAACTTTTAATATGCTGCTCTGTATATAGTATCATGTCTAATATATAACTTCTGTTATATAACATCTGTAAAATACAATGCCATTCTTTGACACATGAAGTCATCTGACCCTCTACTTCTTTTTAGACATAGTCTGTTACCTTTCCTTTTGAACTCTTTCTCCCTTTGTCTCCATTCCATTGACACCAACCTAGTCTGGGTCCTCATAACTGCAGCTTCCTATGTCATACCATAAGCAGCTTGAAATGTACCTTAAAGCCATCCACAGAGACTAAACATCTACACTGGTGCTGGGGAAGACAATGGATACCTAAATAACAAATCTTTTGTGTATTTTAAACTGTTAGTTTCATTTTTCTAATAGTTACAACTGTATGGGGCTGATCCTCAAAAGCTTATTTCAGTTTAACTGAGATTTAGACATTTACCATTTATCATGAACACCAAATCAAAGAGGATTTCTGCAGTCTGTGGTATGGGCAACGTCAAGCACAGAGGCTGTATAAGGAAGGCGTTCTGTTTCCATATATTTAGGCATTATCTATACCCCTCATTTCAAGAGTGAGAAATTGTTAGTTATTAGATTATATGATATGGATGATTAGAGACCACTAGAAACATGTAATAATTGCTGATGTTATATGCTAAGGAAGGAGTTATTTTTATTGTTGTACCCTGTAAAGAGGTTTGATAATATATATTCAAACTATTACATATGTATTCATTTCATGCAACCAGAATTATAGTGTTAGACTATGTTATTTGGCTTAATAAGCACTGCTGGAGTTCACATTGTAGATGAAAGATAGTCCCTGTGTTTCCTACTCTCTTTTAATACATGCATTTATATTAATAACATGATTTAATGCATTACTTTAAAACTATATTGCATTTTGAACTGCATTTAGTAAAAAATTGACATCTTATGTGTGTAGAACGATATTAAGTTTAGCATTAAAGAGTCACCTATCTGTTTGGTAACATGTAGTATTTGTCAATTCTAGCATGTCCAAAGCTAGGTAATGAGATTGAAAAGTAGGTCTCAGATGTTAAATTAATTTGTGATTTTTAACTTATGACTTAATAGCTTTAGGGAATTTTTCCCTAGTTACAGCACAGTGTTGTGTTTATATTTGGAAGTCGCTGGATCCTTTATGGTTCTCTTTTAGAACAAAATATTTGTACCATTGACATAGTGGCATGAGCCTTTCTGGTCACCTATGACTTGCTCCAAAATGTAGTTATACTGCGTACTGTGAAATTGGAAAATCTGTTCTGTGTGTGTTCTAATGGATGTAACGGTCATTAAGTATATGAGTCTTCTGACGTTGTAATCAGATGTGATTCAGTCTGTTAAGTATCCATGAAACAACATCTGCTTCACAGAGTGACCTTCTGCTAAAGAATACTTAGCGTCTATTAGTAGATCATAGTGCAGATCTGCCTTATTTGAAATGCACTAAACTAGAGTAGTCGACTGCTGTTTAGCAACTAGCTTGTAATAATTTATTGCAGTTAAATAAAGCTTAAAAAAACTCCATTAAATAATTATAGGGATTATATGCATTTCGAAAACCTTTGTGTTCTACTGAAATTACCCATTTAATTTCAGGGTTGGTTTGTTAAAAAAAGCTGAAGTCTAAAGGCACATTAGGGGAGCTGTCAGATGCTATTTTCTGTAGGTGTTAATAAAACCAGATGAAAAAAAAAACCTGAAACAAATTAAAACCAAAAGCAATTTTGCCATCTGTTGTATATTAATTAGAACTTTGCGTATCAAGGGTAAACTTGCTCTTAGAGAATGTCACTGAGCACCCGCTTAATAGAATAATATGCAAATTTATTAGGCTATGGATTTATATGCAGTTTTTAATTCTAATTCATCTATAGCAGATCCCCAAGAAATTGGTGGTTTATATAGATGTGTATATACACTTCCATATATATAATGAGTTTCTTTTCTTTCCTTTTCAGAGCAACCTGCAAACAACCAAGGCCAGTCCACCCTGCAGCCTTTGCCACCTTCCCACAAGCAGCACTCAACACAGCACCATCCGTCTATCACTTCTCTCAACAGAAACTCCCTGACCAATAGGAGGAACCAGAGTCCGGCCCCGCCGGCTGCTTTGCCCGCCGAGCTGCAAACCACACCCGAGTCCGTCCAGCTGCAGGACAGCTGGGTCCTTGGCAGTAATGTACCACTGGAAAGCAGGTAACGCCTATGGCTGAGCCTCTCAGAGCCTTTGATGGTTAGACCACACATTGCACCTGCATGGACAGTACATATGCTACCTTAGTCAACAAGCCTTATTTTTTTAGCATCTAAATTTTAAAAAGAAGCTAGTCCAATCCTTTTCTCACTGAGAACTTTATGTATATTCTCTGTTTTTCAGCTGCAGGTCTTTGATAATTCTTTAGTTGCTGGATCAGTGAGCTTTCCCATTCTTTTTACACATTTCATTTCCCACCAAGAGGTGAAAATAAATGACCTCAATGAAACTTTTCCTTACTACTGTTGGTTTTTTTTTTTCCATCTTCAAATTATCAGGCAGGTGGAGAAAAGGAAGGAGATGTAAATTGTCAGTCTCAGGCCCATTGACTCAATGAACATATTTAGCAGCTTCTTGGTTCTAGACATTCATACCTTCTTAGACCCCATTCTGTTTATTGCATCATAAAGCTAGTGGACCCCCAAGTATAATATTTTAGAACAAGTCAGATGACCACTTATTAAGGATATTTTCAGTTTCTCATAATATGAGGGAGATTGGACTTCCTCTCCAAAATTCCTTCTAGCATTATTTCTTGAGACACTATTCATTCTCAAACAGTTCTAAAAGGAAATTCTTCCTTACAGTGAGCTGAAATCTCTATACCTGAAAATTCCCTCCTCTGGTTATAATCAAACAACTAGTTATCTGAAACTATACAAAACAATTTTGCCCCAATTTTCTATGATGGCCTATGGGCTTCTATCAATCTTCCACAGGCTCTACCAGTGTAGTAGTCTTTCTCAGTGTAATGGTACAAATTCTGGTGTTTCAGTGAGGTTCTGAAGGTGAGACTTCTAGCACACGCTGTCTGACAGGTGGCTATCTGCTTATTTAAAAGTGTAAATCAAGCTGGGCATGGTGGCACATGCCTGTGCCTGTAATTCAGTACTTGGGAAGCTGAAACAGAGTAGATCACAGGTTCAAGGCCAGCCTCAGCAACTTAGCAAGGCCCTCCACAACTTAGCAAAACCCTGTTTCAAAATTCAAAAATAAAATAGGGCTGGGGGTATAGCTCAGAGGTAGAATGCCCCCAGGTTCAATCCCCTTAGTACCATAACATCAACAACAACAACAAAGTATAAATTGGTAAAAACTGTGTTGAGCTAATCCATTTCTTTATTAAATATCTTGTGGTTCATAAAATTTCACCTTCTTTCTTTGGACAGAACCTCAACCATCACTATCCCCTTTATATTATGAATTGCAAGAATAAAGAGTGGTGCCTACCTTATTAGTCTTCTCTTGGCAGCTTTGCAGCAAAGTTCTTCTAACATTCCTTTATTATTCATTTCTTCACTGCCCTAAGCTTTCATTAGGCTCAGCAAAAAAAAAAATAATCATCACCATTAAAAAGCTTAAAAATAGAGGACCCTAGACCCCCCCAAGAGAATGTCCCCTAAAATGCCCTGCTCTGTAGTGCCCCTGGCGAACTTCAGCATTTAAATTAGCTGCTGGATGAAGAAACTGTCTCACAGTGAATGAATTTCTATTTCTTGCCATTAGCTGTGTGATCTACACCAATTCTGCCCTGAGGATGAGCTAGCAGGAGGTCCTCTCAGTTAGTTGTCAACAATAAAAATCTGTCTTTTCTTTTACTTTTGACCTAAAAACAAGGTTCCAAAGAGCTCTTATGTTTTTATCTACAGTGTCAGCCAAGAGTAGTTGAGTTTTATTGTTTATTTTGGATTATTGAACACTCTTCTGGGAGAAATTAGAAAGCGAGAGAAAAGGAAAAGTAGGCAAACAGCAGAGTTTAGTTTCACCTAAGACAAAGAGTCATGTACACAGATTCTTTTTTTCCTGGGGTTATTAACACAGAGCTAAATTTACCCAGTGTAATTAATTAGCACACACTGAACAATTAATCAACACTGATTCACTATTGTCATTTGGAAGAATTTTATTAGGAAAAAAGTAATTTTCCAGTTGAGTCATCAAATTGAATATGGATAATTACATTGTAGTTGACAATAATTGTTTTGACAAATATTTATGAAATATGTCAGGTTAAATCACCAGAAACGTGTCTAATTTTAGTGATGTTGGATAGCGCAAAAGCCTCACATTCTGTCAGTGGAGGAGTTAGTATTCCTTGAAGGCATGTGTTCTAGTGAAGAGATTTGGAATAAATTTGAGAGAGATAAGATGTATCTCTCCTCATGTATTCCTCATACCATACTAACAAATTTTGGTTGGAGGGATGTTCAGGAAAGAAAAGTAACTGGTTAGAAGACAATCCATTGTAGCCACCTGTGAAATTAAGCTGGTTTTTCCATGTGTAGACCATATAAGAAATTATTCCTAGTCTAGGGATATTGCTGAGTAGGAGTATAACACTTAAGTAGTATGTGCAAGGTCCTGGTTTTGGTCCCCAGGACTGCAAAAAAGGAAAAAAAAAAAGAAAGAGAAAGAAAGAAAGGAAGGAAAAGAAATCATTCCCAAGGTGAGTAGTTACTGAGATTTTTCTTCCATTTTAAAGCAATACCATAAATAATCGATCAATGGAATTATGTTATATAGCCTTATGAATTGATATAGCCAGAAATCAACCAGCTGATATCTCATTAATGAAATGAATGATGAATAGAGAAGTTGTGTATCATGTTAACAGGTTTTAATCTGTAATATAGTTTGGTTATTTTCTCATTATCCAGGATAGTATTGCTAATCAAAAAATAATATTTCAGCTTGTAGTACTCACTGAATCAACCTAAGCAGCGAAGTGAAAAATCTCACACTGTACTGACACAGTACTACTGTGGTTTCTTATAATAGTCTCACTTGGTTGGAACTCTTGAGGTGAAGAACCAGTCTTATTTATCATTGATTTTTTTCCTTTTTTAGTTAAGGTTCCCTATCGAGTATGATTCTCAGGCTTGGTTTCAGCTATATTAACAACTTTATCCAGACTTATGTCTGCCTTTATTTTTAAATCTAGTGTATAATTTCATCTTTGGAAATTATTCTAATTTGTACATAGACTCGTTTTCTTAGTTCTCACTTTTCTGAAACTGCCATGTAAAGGTTATGAGCTATAAAGTAAATTCAGTTATGTGTATATAAGAATCGAGATTTTTTTTCTCTTTGTCTCCTTCCCTTTTCTCCTCTGAGCACATATTGATAATAGTGGGTTATAAAGTGGCCTGTAATAATCCATGAAAATCCCAGTAATTTCTAGATTTACAGTTTATGTGAATTGGTAGAGAAGGCATAAAAGATTTTCTGCCTTGTCCCATATGATTCAGTTTAGTTTTCATTTGCATTTTCTCCACCAAGCAGTTTCTTACTTCCAAAAAAGTGTTTATTTCCTTTCTCTAATGAATTTAACATTTGCTCCTCCTAGAGACAATCAATATTATCGTGTACTATACATTTCTTCTCAGTAAATAGAGTAGCTCTGATTTATACTCTCTAGTGAGTTTCAGATCTCCTACAGTCACATCAAGACCCAAATAAGCATTTGCACTTGATAAGCAAATCTCAGTAATTTCTAGATTTCCAGTCTAGATTTATTTTCTTATTACTTCCTATAATAACCAGTCCCTAAATATAATACCAAATACTTGCTTAGAGTTTTCCTTAAAATTCCTTTCCCTGAGCTCCCTCTTTCTTATACTGTGGACATTTCACTTTTAGGGAATTTGATAGCGTATAGCTTGTCCTTTGTTTATTTTATACTGGAGCTGGTTCAGTGTGTAATAATAGCTGCTACAAGAATACAGAGCAGCTGAGGAAAAGCCTAAAATTGACGTAGCATAGAGGCAGCGCTTAAAGTACAGAAGCTTATAGTACAGAAGCTCGCATTGAGAAGCCTTGACCTTCAGCAATTGTAAAGTTAATTGCCTTCAGGTTCTTCATTTATATATGTGAATTAAGTAGCTCAGTAGTTACCTATTGAATGTTAACAAAATGGTTCGTTTGTAACCATTTAATAAAAGATTTATTAAAGTCTTGTTTTATTATAAAGTGTACTTTGGCATCAATAGTTCATTAGTTATGTTCCCATAGCTTTTTACCTTATGGTTCAGTAATGCTTTGCTAATTATTAATGTATGAAATTACATATTAAATTACCTCTTTATTAGTGCATTTTTAATTTAAATATTGAAATGTCCTAGGTGGCTTTAATGTAAGATGAATTGCTATATTTCTTAAAAAATGGAATACCTAAGCAGAAGTATTGTTTACTAAGATTTGATCCTTATTTTCCTCTCTTATTATCACTTTAAAATGGTTCTAGGGAAAGGCAAGACAATCATACAGAGACGCCAGGTCTGAGTCAGGGTTTTCTATAAACACTGTGGACAGCATCCTATACATGGTGGCCTTATGGCACCAGGGGAAAATTTTTCCAGTTGAAAAATTGTACCTTCACCTCCTTATGGATGACCAGCTACCACTAGCAAGGTAGTAAGTAGTAAAATCCTCCATAATGAATGATCGGGATTCAAGTAACATGTGCCTGGGATTGTAATCCATTGGCTTAAATTGACCAAGGAATGCCATATCCTTTTGTTAAAGATAACTTGGGGAGACCAGGGGTACTGTGGGGAAAGAGATGCAGAACATAGTAGCTAAGGTTACTGAACATACATTTCAAAATTGGACCTGGGCCTACGAATTTCACCATTGCGATTTGTTATTTTAAAGAAAACACATCCAACATTATAAACAAATAATACAATTTAGTTGGAAAGCCAGATATGGCAGCATAGGCTTGTAATCCCAGCTACGTGGTAGGCTGAAGCAGAAGAATCATGAGTTCAAGGCCAGCCTGGATAGCATAACAAGATCTTGGCCCAAAATAAAAATTTAAAAGGTCTGGGAATATAGCTCAAATGAAGACTACTCCTGGGTTCAATCCATGGTCCTGCATATCCATGCGTGTGCACGCACACACACACACACACACACACAAAGTCATATTCTAGATTTCTTAAAATTTGACATATTTGATAACTTATAGTATTTCATTAAAAAGTCTACAAAGCATATGTGTGCATTTATAAGAATAATACGAGGAAAGAAGAGGGATACAATGTACAGGGATTGATTAGGTGGTGTTTATATTTAAGGCAGATTTCAAATTGTAGCTTAAAAACCACACTACGAGAGGAGGATAATTCAGGAAGTTTCTCTAGGCCAAATTCAGTACTGAAGCTCTATGGTGACCATGTAACTCATTATCAAAACTGGGAAATGTCTCTAGCATACAATGATGCTGTACTGGTCAAAGAGGGACAAAGTGTTACCATTCAAAGTTTTGCTTCCAAGAATAAAGTTCATTTTAAGCATGTAGTATCTTATACTTAGGTAAATAAAAGCAAATTTGAAAGGCAGCCTTAGGTTGAATACAGGTGTGATTCCAGATTTGAATGTTCTTGCTTTCTATTGCCAACTTGTAGCAAATACTTAACTTTTTGTTGACCTCTTCACAGAAAAAGCTTCTGTTGGTGTTCAAAATATGTAGCACCCAAAATAATATGTAAAGTATTTGTCAATATTTTTCTTCTCACTGTATTGAGAACAAGGACAGAACAAATAGTGAAGACAGTATATTGAATAAAATTTTATTCAAAAAGTTCAAGTTTAATTGTGTAAGGGTAAAATATTAGATATATAGGTAAATCTATATTCACAGAAATGTAAAACAAAAACACAAATTTGATTCTGAATTTACTCAAAGAAGGAACATCTATATGTCTCCATTAGCATTATATTTGGAGTTTCTCAAATCATTCTCTTACACCAAACTAGAGGCTTTGTTCTAAGAAAATTTAAAACTAAAATTCAAAGATGTTATTATGATAAGTGAAAATTAAACCATGATTTTTAATGTGATTTTATTATTAGCCAATGGTAATGCTATAACTTCATCTTAGTTGTGTAGCCTATGTCATGCCAATAGTTACAATGAGAAAGTAGGTCGTACACTAATTGTAGCTCTAAAGATATTCCCCATGAGTCAACATCGATATATGTTTAAATAAACCCCCCAAGTCGATACAGTAGAGATACAAAACGTAGTTTGGCATCATAAGAAAAACAAGTGCTTTGAGGTCAGAGAGACCTGGTTTTAAATCCTCAATCCACTATTTTAACTATGTATGTAATCACGTACAAATGATTTAAATTTGAGGTCAATTTACAATACAATAATACCTATACAAAATAATGTTGTATGGGGGAAAGCTCACCAAGTGCATGTATGTCACTATCACTATGAACAACATCATGATGTGAGACTACATTACACTCATAAAGGTATATATAGAAATAATGTCATAAGTATTAAATGAAATAATGTAAGTAAGGCACCTGGCACATGATAAGTGTCCTATAAATGTTTTCCAAAATAATGACCAAATAATATTAACAACAACTGCATAGGCAAGGACACCTAATTGGTTAACCATTGAACAAATATCACTTCTCATAAAGAGTTCTCCTCTTTCAAAATGATAAGAAAAATGTCTTAGCCAGGCACAGTGATACATGGCTATAACTTGGGAGGCTGAGATAGGAGGATCTCAGGTTTGAAGATAGCCTTAGCAAATAGTGAGAGTCTCAGTAACCTAGCAAGACCCTATTTCAAAACAAAATATAAACTTGGGCTGAGGGTGTAGCTTGGAGGTAGAATGGCTGTGGGTTCAATCCTCAGTACCACAAAAGAAGAAAGAAAGAGAGTGAAGGAAGGAGGAAGGAAAGAGGGAAAGAGAATGGAAGTTATTTGTCTTAACTGGGATATTTATGTCTAATTTTTCATTATGTGTTCGATAGGCCAAGCATAAAATTAAACTAACTAATTTTGCCAGAATGAAATCGCTTGGTTTTCTCACTTTTCTTGTCACTTAACAAGAAGTAGGTGCATATTTGTAGGTAGGAACCCCAAGTCTGTTCATTTTATTCTTGAGAAGAAAAAACTCTTCAAATAAAAATGAAAGACAACTATTCATATACTTGGGACATTTAATTAACTAAAGTAGTAAATGTTTGGAATGAATCAATAAAAGCCTTGATAGATGCATTGTCTCCACATCAGTCAGGAGTTAGACCCCCACTTGTATTTAAGGTATTGTAAGCTTCAGGTGTATTTTGTGCCTGATGAAGACACTGTACAATGGAGTGGGAGTATTATTCTGTTTAGTTGGTGTGGACCAGTTTCTTTTTAATGGCAATTTAAACACCAAAAAACTATGCATTAATCATTTACTATAGGCCCTAAGTTATGTTTGCAAGCATAATTTCAATAAATTGCAATACTACATATCTTGATAATATTTGGTTCTGAATAACCAGTAATCTGTATAAAATATTCATGTATTTTAATATTAATTTTCTTAGTACCTAGGGAAATGAATTCTTGATTACTTCTGATACATTTCTAGTCACTTCTCTGTGAACATGATCAAAGTAAAAGGTCACGGGTGCCTTTACTCTGGTCCTAGTTAATGGCTGTGATTTAATCGTTATCTTCTTCTGAATATGACCTATGCATTTTGAAACACCCTCATTCTCTTCCTCAGCAACTGTTTTGTGAGGCTTTTTAAAAAATCCTTTTACCTTCGCTAATATTCTCTATGAAAAATGTCTCAATCATCTTTAATTGATCTGTGTCTGTGCATATGCAATTGTGTATATGTACATATGTGTGTTTTATCTTTACTTAACTTTATTGCTACCTGGTGATTTTATCTTTTCCTAGAATTAATTTTTTTTCAATTTTAAAGCTGTGTGTTTTTCTCTGAAATTTTATCCTTTGATTTTATCACCAATTAGTTTATACTCTGTCAAAGATAATTGCTTATCTTTTCCTGCATTTCTTCATTTTTCCTTGATATGCTTTTGCCTATTTTCTTTCTCCTTTTATCGCATATCTGAGGTAAAGCCCGTTTTCTGTTATATCATTCTGAGAACCCTTTCTTCTTAGCCCACAAGATTAAGTTCTTGGACATACAATTAACCAACTAAGCTTAATAAATTCTCTGCGATAACCCCTCTGATTCTTCTCTGACCCTCTTTATGATTTTATAACTTCTCACCTCATATTCTGAACCACTTAAAATGCTACTACCAGAAATCATCTTGTTCTAATTACATCCTGCACTAATATAAAATTGCTGCTTTCTGTTCATGGTATACTAGAAAAAGCATTGGTTTTGAGACAGGTCTGGATTAAAATCTCAACATCTGTCTACCTATGTAACCTTGGTCTGGGCACTCATACATTTTTATCTTATTTTTTCATAAAATGGGATTGATAATACTTTGCAAAGATTTTATAAAGATTCGTTGAAATGTCATAGGTAATGTACCTCTGCCACTTCAGTTTCTTTACTTTTCTTTATTCCTTTCTTGTGCCTTTCTATTTAAAAGAAAAATAATCTATTTCATGTTAACAAAGGTAAATGACAACTACCAAGATGAAGAATTGATAAAGACAATGAAAATCACCAAGAAAGTACATGTCGGTTAACTTTTGTGAACAATTAGAAAGCTTTTCCACTTCAGAGTCTTTTTCTCTTTGAGGTACTGGGGGTTGAGCACAATGCCTCATGTGTGCTAGTCAAATGCTCTACTGCTGGGTTACATCCCCCTTTTTTTGAGACAGAGTTTCACTAAGTTGCCCAGGCTGGCCTCGAACTTGTGACCTTCTTGCTTCAGCCTCCCAAGTAGCAGGGAGTACAAGTATGTGCTACCACGCCCTGCTAGAAAAATTTTTTGATAGTAAAAATAATCACTAATTCCTCAATTTAGTTGGGATGACTTCTTAGAGAAGATAAACTAGGAAGCAAAATTTCAAAGACAGGATTTCTTTTAGAAGAAGGCAACGATGATAATTTGGGGGATAAATTGTTTGAGATAGTGGAGGTACAGTGGTAATTCATAAAATAAAGGCTGAGCCGGGGGTGGTGGCGCACACTTGTAATCCCAGTACTTGGGAGGCTGAGACAGGAGGATTGCAGGTTCACGGCCAGCCTCAGCTACTTAGTGAGGTCCTCTGCAACTTAGTGAGACCCTGTTTCAAAATAAAAGAATAAAAAATAGGGCTGGGGGTGTAGCTCAGAGGTAGAATGCCCCTGGGTTCAATCCCCAGTACCGCAAAAAAAAAATAATAATAAAATTAAATAAAGGCTGAATCCATGTATGCTTTCCTTCAGCAGATTTTAATTAAAGTCTTACAGTGTACCATTTTGAAAACATTCAGTTTACTTATAAAGGATCTGGAGGTGCTATGACTACTTTTGAGGGAGATGAGCTATATTCCAGAATGAATTTCACAGTTGGAATTAATCTCATAGATTATTGGTCTGAGGTCACATGACTAGCTAGTGGCAACACCCAGCTAGATCCCAGATCTTAAATTCTCAGGTCATTACCTTTTTTTCTAGTAGTGGTTTCTAAAAATTTTTTTATTACATCTGACAGAAAAAACTTCTAACCACAAATGTGTGTACTTATTAAAATTTAAAGTATATACATGTAGCAATGTTCTAATTGTATGTATGTTATCATACATATGTAAGACTAATAATTAAAAAGATTAAATATTTTTACAGAATTTTATTTCTACTATTTATAGTTTATCTAATTATAAAATATAAACATAATTATTAAATATAAGTAAACTTATATATTAAATATTAATTATATTATAAATTTTTCAATTATAACAATTATATAAATATTATTGTTGGTATTAGGCTTAATTTTCTTATGTCCACTCTGATGTTCTGGCAAACTAATTGGCAGTTGTTGAATTTTCACATCTTTAAGTAAACAAGGACAAAACCCACTAACATACCATATTTAGGGAGATTCATAAGCAGTTTAGAAAACTGGAAATTATTATAGTTGACATCAATTTTTTTAGGGCAACATTGTATGTTGGTGAGAATATTCCCAAACGTAAGCTTTCAAATACCCTCTCTGCCTTCGGGCTTTCTTTGGAGAAGCAGTACTGCCTTCTTGTTCTTGAACACTACCTTTACCTTGAATGGACAGATTATAATTTTTCTGTGTGTGGTGCTGGGGATTGAACGCAGGGGCATTCTACCTCTGAGTTATACCCCCAGCCCTATTTTTATTCTTTATTTCAAAACAGGGTCTCACTAAGTTGCTGAGGCTGGCTGCGAACCTGCTATCCTCCTGTTTCAGCCTCCCAAATACTGGGATTACAGGCGCTCACTGCAGTGCCTGACTAGATTATTAATCTTTTGAAAAATAAATGCTTGATAGCAAACCACTGAGAGCACTTGTCATCACAGAAGAGAGCCCCAAAATTGGACCCTTTCCTTGTTGTATATTGCTTTATCTGGAAGGTGTCTACATCTTTGGGTACTTTGCCTCGAGATAACTGGCTAGATTCTGTGTGGCTAAACAAAATTTTTTAGATCATGCCACAACCCATTCCCAAGTATTGTGAAGAATCTTGTATTTAAGTAAGCACATCCAAACTACAGAAACTATCAGGTGAAGACATTGCTGGCAACTCCTCCCCTCTTAACCTCCTCTAGGAATATCCCATTAGATGTTGGGGACTTTGCAGCCAAAGTGCTGATATCGTAAAGATTCATATCTTTCTTATTTTTAGATAAGAGATAAATACTGATTTGATAGATAAGATACACAAGTAGATGTTTGAATACTTTTTATCTCGCTGGTTTATATTTTAATTGAGCTAAGGTGCATACGACATTTTGGGTGCCAAAAAGTCCTGGTTTTGCCCCTGAACAATCTTTGATAAGTTTGTTAAGTTTCCATTTCCTTATCTTAAAATAGTAGATGATAGACTGAAGTGTAATCCAGTGGTAGAACATTTGCCAAGAGCATGTGTGAGGCCCTTGGTACACAGTGGGGATTTTGTGAAGTTTAAATTTGGTAATATTTTCTGGGCACATGGTAAGCAAGGTTTCAAAAGCTTTATTTCTGTCCCTTCCTACTCTTTGGACTGACTGTGCTGTTTCATTTTGTCATGTACTCCTTGTTCACTGTCATATAAACATCAGATTCCTGATTAACTAGGATGCCTTCAACATTTCTTACAACCCCCAAATGCTTTTATACTTCATAAATTTGCATCTATACCTGAAATTCTTCCCTTTATCTAGCTCATGCTTCCTTCTCATATGTATTGAAACAACCTTTCTGAACAATTTTAAAAATAGATGGCCACCAATAATTAAGTAAACCAATCAATAAGTGGATTAAGTCTTGTCCAAATAGCACATAGGAATTTTAAGCTGTTCTTCTTTATTTTAATTTTAATATATTTATTATATAATAACTACTATGCCAAGAAAAGGCATAATTGATATATAAAAACACATAAGAAAATTTGTAATATAGGTTTGTACATTTCATGCCATGATTACACCATAAAAATAACAAGGATGTGAAAAAAACACTCAAGCTATTTGAGCCTTTTTAATATGGTTAAAACAACAACAATTTCTGCATATTGTTGTTCAATTTTTAACAATCCCAAACGAAATCTGTAACATGACTTAGTGCTCGATTTGCTTCATAGTGTAGCCCTATATACTTTTTTTCCAGTTTGGTTATACTTAAATTTTGTGTAACCCTCGTACATAGGACCAAGAAAACTAAGCGTGAAACATCAAGAACTTACTAAAATATATTTCCCCCAATCACCTTCAGTCTCTAGAATTATCCCTCCTAATGTTCAAAGACTGGTTAGCACATAATGTTGTGCTTACCATGAACGTGTTTTCTTATTCAGTATGATTATAAATGGCTAACATGCATAATTATGAATATTATAAATTTTATGTGAAGTGTTAAAAACCATTTTTGTCTTAAGCCTTTTTTTTTGTATGATTACTAATAGCTCATATTAATCCAGGTAGGATCAGTGAATGTATCTTGTTTATAAGCTTTTCATTTAAGACACTTTTCTTGCTGGCATCACCTCCTAGTGTGAAAGTTGTCCAAAGATAATAGCACATCAATTCAAAAGTGTAATAGATTTGAGACCACAACATGCTATCAGCATGAAGAAGTAGTTTATCAGTCTCACTAACGCACTGTGTCACAGCTAGAATCATTACATATTTGTTCTTTTGTTTTCATGTCAAAATATATAATTTACATCCTAATGTTGATGGCTACATGAGGCATGATTAATTTTCCTATTTAAAATTTTTTCCTTTCAAGTACATATTAAAATAAATAAATAAACATAAAGTGCATAGTAGAATTAATTTTAGGTAATAATAGAAGAGGCATTTAATAAGTAGGAATCTAAAATTTTTTATTTTTATTTATTTATTTATTTATTTATTTATTTTTGTGGTACCGGGGATTGAACCCAGGGGCGTTCTACCTCCAAGCTACATCCCTGGCCCTATTTTTTATACTTTATTTTGAAACCAGGTCTCACGGAGTTGCGGAGGGCCTCACTAAGTAGCTGAGGCTGGCCGCAAACCCGGATCCTCCGGTCTCCATCTCCCAAGTACTGGGATTACAAGTGTGCGCCACCACGCCCGGCTTAAAATTTTTTATAATTATACAGTATAGTACTTATTACTATAAAACTTTTATAGTTATAATATCTTTATACTAGAAGCTAAATGATCAATCAATTTGAGCAAGCCCTTGCCAGTTCTTGGAAAATTTACACACATACTCATGAACAAATGTGTATTCCTTTTCTAGAATCACCCTTTCTGAGAATTAACAAATTAATTAATCAAAATACTGAATTTCAGATGGGCATGGTGGTGCATGCTTGTAATCCCAGTACTTGGGAGGCTGAGACAGGAGGATCGCAGGTTTGCGACCAGCCTCAGCCACTTAGTGAGTCCCTTTGTAACTTAATAAGACCCTGTTTCAAAATAAAGAATAAAAATAGAGCTGAGGGTGTAGCTCAGAGGTAGAATGCCCCTGGGTTCAATCCCCAGTACTGCAAAAAACAAAACAAAACTGAATTTCAATTTAATGTTCACTCACTGTCAGTGTGTTTTATTATTTTTTAACAGTTTCGCGTTTTTGATCAAGCCTTGAGACAAGTCTTTTCAGTTTTTAGATTCCATTTGCTAGTTTTTATTCTGAGTTGCAGCTTTTGTCAAGTACTACTGTTGCTGATTGGTCAGTGAAGAAGTTAATTAATAATTAGTCTCCCTAATACTTTTTACTTCCCGTATTCCAGTTAAGTACTCTTCAGGTTCTCCTGCTTACTCCCTCAAAAGCATGTTTGAAAATAATTTCTAAAGAATGAAAGAAAACAGTCTTTAACTGGAATAATAAGAATTTAGTGTGGATTTTTTAAAATTATGCTAGTATACTGCTACCTTTGAACTTGAGTAAGAGAATTTTTTTCTCATCATGTTGATTTGTAGGTCAGAAACTACCAGTGCTGTGGCCTTTGTCAGGGGAGAGACTGTCACTACTGTGCCCAGCACCAGGAAGGTCACCTTGATTGCCAGGATTTTGTCCTCGGCAGTTTCAAAGAAGGAGAACAGTTAAAGAGAAGGCATGTTGTACAGGAAAAATATTTTTGTTTCTTTTTCTTCTCAAAAAGCAGATATTTAAAGGGAGTTTTGGATGTATATATACATATACAATGGATTTAAAATATTTCGAATTGTGCTTTTCAGAAGAGTCTCTGTTAGGAGATAAAAAGAATGATTAGAGGCGGCTCTTTCTTGTATAAATTTTAATACATGTAATAAATTGAAACAGAGTTTTTGGAGGAAAAAAGAATATATAAAAATTACTCTGGCCATAAAGGCTAAGGGTAGAGAAAGTTGAAAGTAGTGAAACATTTTTAGAAGTTGTAAATACCCAAGGTGAATTATCAGTTGGACATACATGGCTCAGAAATCCAAGGATTACTTTCAAGGAGAACAGGAAAGAAACCCCCCAATGAAGGTACTTGTGAAATAAGATACTTTGCTAGTGAATGTTTCAGAAACACATGGAAATATAGGTTCTTAGGAAATAAGAATCAAAACAGAATAGATGCTGGTTTCTCATTTGGGCATAAAGGGCCAATAAGCGCGATACTTAAATGTAGCAATGAAGGGCTGGGGTGTAGCTCAGGTAGAGCACTTGCTTGGCACGTGTGATGCCCAAGTTTAATCCCCAGCAGGAAAAAAAGTAGCAATGACATTAGAAAGAATAAAGGGGACCACTGAAGGAAAATTTAGCTATTCAGAGGAATTGCCAGGGGATAAAAGGAGAGATGTTGAAAGTAGAAAATTAAGAGTATGACAACATAAAATAACAAAAAAATGTTTAAGCCATTTGTCTGAGGCCCAATGGTTTGAGCCTTGTATTGTGCAAATTGTATTTACTCTAAATTGACTACTTGAAGTAAGCTACTAGCAATGACTTTCTAAGCAGGAGTCTTTTGACTTGATTTTCTGATGTTACACATTGTTGAAGGGAATCTTGAAGTTAAACTAAGAAACTAGCCGGGCATAGTGGCGCACGCTTGTAATCCCAGTACTTTGGGAGGCGGAGACCGGAGGATCCGGGTTCGCGGCCAACCTCAGCGCGCATGTGCGCACGCATGATTGATCGATCGATCTCTCTCCTCTCTCTCTCTCTCTCTCTCTCTCTCTCTCTCTCTCTCCCTACCTAGTGAGGCCCTCCGCAACTTTGTGAGACCTGGTTTCAAAATAAAGTATAAAAAAAT
>PVJS01020798.1:0-32214 GCA_004027185.1 Glis glis | reverse complement strand
AAAAAAAAAAAAAAAAGTATGTAACACAGGCATGCTGGCACACACCTGTAATCCCAGTAATTGGGAGGCTGAGACAGGAGGATTGCAGGTTCAAGGCCAGTCTCAGTGACTTAGCGAGGGCTTCAGCAATTTAGTGAGACCCTGTTTCAAACTAAAAAATAAAATAGGGCTGGGAGTGTAGCTCAGAGGTAGAACGCCCCTGGGTTTAATCCCTAGTACCACACACACACACACAGAGTGAAAGCAGCCAGGCATGTGGTAGTGCACACCTGTAATCCCAGTACTTGGGAGGCCAAGACCGGAGGATCGCAGGTTCAAGGCGAGCCTCAGCAATATAGTTGGACCCTGTTTCAAAATAAAAAATAAAAAGGGCTGGGGCTTAACGGGAGAATGCCCCTGGGTTCAATATATATGTGAAAGCTTGAAGTTTCTCTCTTTTTTAGTGTCAATCAAACCAAGAGCACCAGGAATTTAGATCTCCATAGCAGTGCTCCTGGAAGTAATACTAGCAGTTAGCCTAGAGCAAGACATTTAGGTCCCAGGGGAACATCCCCAAAAGACAAAAATGCCTTGGCTCCACCCATAGAGACTCTGATTTTGTAGGTCTGGAACAAGGCCCAGGAATCTGTATCTTTGGTAAGTGTGATTTTAATGCACCCCAGAATCTGAGATCTCAGACCTTTGTGTCCCCTACCTGAGGCTGAGTTCTGGCTCTGCTTCCCATTTAGCCAGCTGACTTTGGGAAAATTGCTTAATCTCTCCAAGCCTCAGTTTCCCAGTCTGCAAAATGGAGACCACGATAGTTCCTACTTCATAGGATTGTCCTTAGGATTAAATGTAATGATGTATGAAAGAAAAGGCCTATCTTTACTAAGTGCCTGGCACACAGTAAACACTCAGTAAATCTTAGCTCTCCATAAGCCTGCCATTTTGATTCTTGAGGTTATTCCTTTAAAGCAAAGACTAATCCTGGTCGAATTGAAAATTTTCTTTTCAAGCTACTAGAATTCATACCCAGTGCTTTTTCATGACTTGATTCTCCTATTTCATGAATTCCACCTGCACGGGCAACAGGCAACATACTGTCTATGAGAATGGTTTGGGGGTCAACATTGGGTTAACAAGACAGAAAATAAGATACTCATTGGACTTCCAAAGCTGCTGTTCCTTCAGGCCTCATAGCACCTCACACCATCCCAGGCCCAAAGCTCCCCACTAAAGTCGTCATTCTTACGTCTGCCACCCCCAGACACTCACACCGCTCCACAGCCTGGGGGCTAAGGGCATGTATTTCCCAGGTCTTTGGGCCTGCAGTATCAGGAGGATGCCAGCTTGCCTCACTGATCTTGCCTCCCTTGCCAACCCCCAGTGAACTGCGTGGTTGGTTCAGGAGGAGAAAGTCATGATTAGAACCTGCTCCATCTCCCCCATCCCAGGGCTTCTTTCGCCGCACAATCCAGAAGAACCTCCATCCCACCTATTCCTGCAAATATGACAGCTGCTGTGTCATCGACAAGATCACCCGCAATCAGTGCCAGCTGTGCCGCTTCAAGAAGTGCATCGCCGTGGGCATGGCCATGGACTGTAAGGGGCACGGGTGGGGGGCACTGAGCCAGGCAGCTGGGGGGGAGGTCAGCTCAGGGATGGCATCTCCTTTCTGAGGTACCCTCAGGATAGAGCAACAGTCCCATGCAGGTTCAGTCTTGGTCCCTGCTGCCCTCATCCTAAGGGGAAAGGAAACAGGATTCCTTTATGAGCCCTGCACATAGGCCCCAGTGCCTGTCACCACTTAAGGCCATAGAGGGTGTTGTTGGGTAAAAAGAACTCCTGAGCACCCACCCTAGCACTGCTTCTGACCCCCATAGAAGGCATCCCACTTCTGGGTAAGGGAGCATCTTTCATTGGCTGGGGACTAGGTGGCAGGATTGTCTAGAAACTACTGTCACCATCCGCCCATTAGATCAGAACACGATCCTTCCCTGGATCGGCCCACATTGGAGGTGACATGGTCCCAGTGACTAATCCTGGTTGAGGTTTTGCCACCCAACTGCTAGGTGACCTGGGAGGTCACTTAACCTCTCTGGTCCTTGGTTTCCCCCACCTGTGCACTGGAAAGAGTAGTTTCTGAGGGAAGGGAGTCTGCCATGCAAAGGGTCTTGTGTCTCTCCGTTGACAGTGGTTCTAGACGACTCGAAGCGGGTGGCTAAACGCAAGCTGATCGAGCAGAACCGGGAACGGCGGCGGAAAGAGGAGATGATCCGATCTCTGCAGCAGAGACCAGAACCCACTCCTGAAGAGTGGGATCTGATCCACGTCGCCACAGAGGCCCATCGCAGCACCAATGCCCAGGGCAGCCACTGGAAGCAGAGGCGGAAATTCCTGGTAAGGAGAGAGGGGCACAAGGAGAACAGTAGCCAAATGGCAGGAGAGGAGCGTGCACTCAGAGACCTGCCTCCTCTGGCGCGCCCCCTTAGTTTAAGCCAACCCAGAGATGGTACTTTCCAGACCTTGGTGGTCCTGATTTTGCACACCTGTGTATGTGTTGCAGCTGTCGGGGTCCTGCCTATTCCATCTGATGCCATGCTCCTTGCCTTCCTCATTAAATTTCTGCTGCAGGGATGCTCCCTCCTTATTTTCCTGCCCACCGTGGCTGGGAGAGGACCATGAGGACATAGTCATGTAAAATTTTTGAGCACCTGCTGGGTCCCAGGCATTGCATTAGGCCTTGGCAAGTGAATGATCATTCTGGAAGTAGATGTACAGGTGGTCGTACTTGGTGGGAGAAGGCCAAAAACTGGCACTTGGTTCCTGGTAGAGTGGGTTAGGGTATGGAACAGTGCACTGTTAAGAGCTCCAGTACCACGCTGCGCGTGGTGGCGCACACTTGTAATCCCAGTACTTGGGAGGCTGAGACAGGAGGATCGCAGGTTCGCAGCCAGCCTCAGCAACTTGGTGAGGCCTCCGCAACTTAGTGAGACCCTGTTTCAAAATAAAAAATAGGGTTTTATTTTTTATTTATGGGGGGTGTAGCTTGGAGGTAGAATGCCCCTGGGTTCAATCCCCAGTACTGCCAAAAAAAAAAAAGCTCCAGTACCAAGCAGATATGTTTGTAAAGGACTAGTCATGTGACCTTGACTTTGTTATTTGTCTGCACTAGGCTTCGGTTTCCTGGTCTGTGAAATGGTGATAATTTTATCTTCCTTAGAGAGTTTTGGAGAGTATTTAATAAGATATGTAGAATATGTAGCCTAATGCCTGGCCACATGTTCTTAATCATTATAGCTGCTATTATTATTACATTACTGCTACTACCACTCTTACCATTGTTATTATTAGCAGACTTGGATGCTGGCTCGGGGCTATTCAGGCCCCAAGGTTGAAGGGAAAGCCTCAGGGATGACCATCTGGTTGGCCCCCTCTTCCCCAAGCTTCCTTGGAGCTCCCCCTGGTGGGCAGGGAGCCTCAGTGAGAGGCTGAAAGGGGTCTGCAGCCCAAGCCGACCCCCATCTCTCCCTCTAGCCGGATGACATTGGCCAGTCACCCATCGTCTCCATGCCAGATGGAGACAAGGTAGACCTAGAGGCCTTCAGTGAGTTTACCAAGATCATCACCCCGGCCATCACCCGCGTGGTGGACTTTGCCAAAAAACTGCCCATGTTCTCCGAGGTGAGTGGCAGATCGGAGGAAAGACATGGGGCCATGCTGGAGGGAAACAGGCATAGCTCCCCAGGTCCTCCAGTCCCACCGCATGCTCCTCTGGGGTTCTCTGGACAGGGAGGGATTCCTTGAGACCAGCACACCCAGTGCATGCATACCCTCCCTCCATCTCTCCGTCTCTCTATCTCTCTCTTCCAGGGCTGGCTGATTTAAGGAGCAGCCAGCTCCATGTGCCTACCTCCCCAGCCCCTCTCCCCCCAAATCTGTGTGCCCACCCCCACCTTCAGGCAGCCCAGACATTCCCCTTGTTCTGCACAGTACCAAATTTGGAGACAGGCTGCTCTCCTGGCTGTGGGGCCTTGGCCAAATGACTTAAATCCCCTGTACCTCAGTTTTCTCATCTGCAGTGGGCTAGGAGAATGATGGGACCTACCTCATAGGCAGAATTATGAAATTTCAGTGAAATAGGACGCGGACATGACCCAGCATAGGTGAACTGTAGGGGAGACCCCGGGGCATGGGAAGGGTGTACTGAGTGGTCCTGTGGCCCTGCTGCCCCACAGCTGCCTTGTGAAGACCAGATCATCCTCCTGAAGGGGTGCTGCATGGAGATCATGTCCTTGCGGGCAGCTGTCCGCTATGACCCCGAGAGCGACACCCTGACGCTGAGCGGGGAGATGGCCGTCAAGCGGGAGCAGCTCAAGAATGGCGGCCTGGGAGTAGTCTCCGACGCCATCTTTGAACTGGGCAAGTCACTCTCTGCCTTTAACCTGGATGACACAGAAGTGGCTCTGCTGCAGGCTGTGCTGCTAATGTCAACAGGTACCTGCTGATTGGCTGGGAGGGCCCAGAAGCTCCCCGGGGCCCCAGAGCTTGGCTGGACCCTGGGTTGGGAGCTCCTCCTTCCTTAATCTTACCAACTCTTTCTGTCCCCCAAACCTACCTCTCTGTCCCATCCCATCTCCCCCAGGTTACCCCTCTGTCACCAAAGCTATCCTCTTTTCCCATCCCCTGCTCTGTCACCCACCTTGCCTATGGTCCCCAGGCCTATAGCTTGCCTCCCCGTCCTTGCTGTGTTCCTTATCCTGTCTTTGCCCTATTCCTTCTCCTCTAACCCTAATTCTATTTCCATTTCCACCCCACTGCTCTGCCCCCTGGTCTTCCCCTGTCTCCAACTTTCCAGGCCCACCTCTCTGTTCCTCTGTTCTCCTTATGTACTGCCCCATATCCCCAGCCCCCTCGCCACTCCTCTCTGAACCCTAGCTGCCTCCCTCTGCCTGGTGACCACTTCTACGCACGTCCCTCACTGCAATTTTCTTCCCTGAATCTCTTCTGGCTTCTTTGCCTCAGTCTCCCTTCTTGTCCCTTTCTCGTAGCCTCCCCCCCACGTTTTACCCCACGTCTCCCCCAGGCCCTTACCACTCACCCCTCATGCCCTTCCTTCCCCGCAGACCGCTCGGGCCTGCTGTGTGTGGACAAGATCGAGAAGAGTCAGGAGGCGTACCTGCTGGCGTTCGAGCACTACGTCAACCACCGCAAACACAACATTCCGCACTTCTGGCCCAAGCTGCTGATGAAGGTGACTGACCTCCGCATGATCGGGGCCTGCCACGCCAGCCGCTTCCTCCACATGAAAGTCGAGTGCCCCACCGAACTCTTCCCCCCACTCTTCCTCGAGGTCTTTGAGGATCAGGAAGTCTAAAGCCTCAGGCGGCCAGAGGGTGTGCGGAGCTGGTGGGGAGGAGCCTGGAGAGAAGGGACAGAGTTGGGGGCTGAGGGAGACCCCCCTCTTCTCTCCTTCCTCCCGTCCTTGGATAGATGCAGCTCCCACACACCCCCGCACTGCCCAGATCCCCCTCAGAACTCCAGCCCTGAGGCAGGGCACACAAATGAACTTGCTATGAAAGGACAGTGTGGGAGGCTGGGACCTGTGTCCTGCCGTTCCCAGGACCCCATCCTCTAAGAAAGTAGGGGAAGGGATGGAGAACTAAGAGGGACGAGCCATCTTGACTGTAGGGAAAGGAGGAATGTGGGATGGGGGAGATGCCCTCACTCACCCCCTACACACAGAGAGAACCCCCACCCAGTTCCTTGGCCTAGGTTCCCCTCCAGGCTAAGGGCCTCCCCTTCCCCAGATGCCTGGGTGCAAAAAACAGCTTGGCTTGGCTCCTCCCCTGGAGGTTAAAAATGATAGTCATCCTTACTGCACTTTGGAAACCAAGCAAGGGGAGAAGATAAATGAAGAAAACTAGACAGAGAAAAAAAGACAAAAAAGAGAGAAAGAGAGCGCGCGCGAAAGAGATGATATTAAGTTATTAACTAAGGCTGGCCAGAGGGGAAGGACCCCCCTTCCCACCCTCCATGCACTTTGAGAGCTGCCCTTCCTCCCCCCAGATCAGAGAGAAATGCCCCCCCCAGGTCCTCAAGGGCAGGGCTGCCAATCAGAGCTGTGAGTTGACACAACAGGGTCCTGGCCACCCCCTTGCCTTGCCCCTCCCTCTGTGCCCCTTTGGCACCCCTACCCCAGTACTTCCTTTGCTCTCTGCCACTCGTGCCCGCTGAGTTCCATCTACCTCTCACGCTGGATGCCAGCTGGCCCCTCACCAGCCTGCCCTACTGCCCGCACAGCTCTCCTTTCAAGTGCCCAGCCCTAGGGGCCTCTCCCTGTCCCCCTTCCTTCTGCACCTCGGGACCCACACAGGAAAAACTGTGGCCCAGGCTCCTTCCCTCCTCGTATCCTGCAGTATTAGCTACAATCCAGATGCTGCTGCGTGTGGGGGGGGGGCGTGTGTGAGCATCTCCCAGAGCCTCCACCCCTGTAGGACTCTCCCTGTTTCCTGTCTGTCTTCTGGGCTCTCTCTGACCTCTGCCCTCCTTCTTCCCCACCCCACTCAATGCACTAACCCAGACTGGGATGGAAGGACAGGCACACAAAAGGGGTGTTTTTATTGATGGCACTGAGTTGGGTCTCTGGGGGAGGAGAAAATTAATGTTCCTCCTGTTTTTCTTTGAAGCTCTTCAGGCTGGCTGCCCCTGTGCCCCTGGGACCCTTTCCCCTCTTCTTTTCTCTAATTCAGGGACTTTGGCTTGAGCCATCTCCCACCCTCCTGGTGAGGAGTGCTCTGTTGGTCTGTACTGGGTGAGCTGCCCTCTTCTTCCTCCTCCCTCTGGCTGTGCCCACTCCTCAGGGGAGAGAGTGGGAGGAGGAGGTGGCCCTTCCATGGATGGGAAGGAGAGGATGGGGGGAAGGACAAAGCAGACCATAGGGCCCTGGGCTCAGGGCTGCACGTCGGCAGGGATGGATGGGTGGACATAGATGCCCCCGGAAGCCATGGGGAATGGGGCAGGGGGCAGGGAGGGGTGCCAGGGCTTCCTGCGCTTTGCACTATTGGGGCAAAAATGTCTTAAGCAGTGGGGAACCTGCCACCCCACTCTGACCCTCAGCCTGCCACAGCCCCCTACACACACATACACACACACACACACACACACACACACATGCATACACATACACAATGAGGCAGAGCTATGCTGCCTACCAGGGCAGTGGCCTTCCCCCACTGTTCACATGTTCCCACAGGGTAGAGGGCCTGGAGGAGTGTCACTGTCACCTGTGCATGTGACTGCCCTGCCCCTCTGGGCCCCCCAGGCTGCCCATGCTGTCTTTGTCTCTATCCTCTCTCTCTCTCCTGGGGTACTGATTCCTCTATTTCTCTGGTCCCATGGGTAAGCCCTCTCCTCTTCCTGCCATGCCTGGGGGCCCAGTGGAGTTCCTGACCTGTCTGCTGTCTCCCCCTTCCTCCAGCCCCACCCCTGCCCCTCAGTCCCCATTCTCAACCATGGACATGGTGGCCTCTTACAGGCACTTGGGAATCCCCCCTCCCCAATCATATGAGCTGTGATTCCCCACCCTCCGGCCCCTCCCTCTCCCCTCCATGATGTGACGTGGGTGTGTGTGTGCATTTCTCTGTGTGACTGTGTGAGTGAGTACACGTGGTGGGGGAGGAGCCAGGGAGACTCAGGAGTGCCATGCACTTGCTCTAGAGGCAGCTGTCCCGTCCCTGCTGTGGAAGTGAGGGACAGGGCCCTCTTCTGGGGGCCATTGGTGCTAATGAGGGGGATGGCCTAGAAGTGGGTGCTTAGCATGCCTCCTCCAGTGTTGGCCCAGGGCACTAGGGCAGGCAGGGTGGGGCAGCAGGTGCAGTATTGGGAGGATGGGTTGCTGGGAATAGGTTGAGGGGGCCAGGCCAGGACAAGGGGGTGCCAGAGCCATGACCACTACCCCGCCCCCACCACCTGCCTCTCCATCTCAGTATTCCCCCTCCCATTGCTTATAACACACATACCTCATCCAGCCTCCTCCCTGCTCAAACTTGGGGAGGGTGGGGGAGGAGGAGCCCCTACCCCTTCCCCGGGTGGTGGGTCTGCAGGGCTGGGAGAGGGCAGGGCGTGTGATATAAACACCGTCCATAAGGGGGGATAGTACTTCCTGCCCTGGGAAATCCTGGGTTGGGGAGGGGGACACTGCCCAGAGGCACTACTGAATGTATGAGAAGCTGGTGCTGGGTTGGGGGGTGGGGGGTTATGGCCAGAAACAGGGAAGGAGGTAGGTCCCTTCCCCAGGGCAGGGTGGGACTGGTAGGGGTGACTCAAGGGGCTCCTACTCCTGCCCCACGTTGACAATCAGTATGTCTGTTATGTGCGATTTTTCACCCCATTGTGTTTTGGGTCAGGATTTTAAAGAAAGATATTTTTATGGTAATTGTTGCTCGTCTATTTTACTATATATTTATGTAATAAATATATGATGAAAATAACCCCCTTGGGCACCCCCCTTAGACTTGTGTGCTGTTTCCCTATATCCTCCCATCTACTGGCAGAGTACCCGCCCCACAAACTGACCAGATGGAGAGGTGTTCCCCCCCAAGCCTTGGCAATAGTCCCACCCCACCCCCCAAACGAGCACACACCACAGAAGCCAGCTCAGCTGTGAACTATTGGATTTGAGACAGGAACAGAACAAATCGGGGGGCCAGAAAAGGGCAGGAGAGCGAGTGGTTTAAATAGGGGAGGATGGGAAGTGCGGTGAGGGGGGAGGGTGCAGGTATTTACAAGAAGGCTCAGGGGGCCAGAGGCTCATCTTGGAATATTTTATAACAATATAAATAAGATTCTGGTTTGCTTTTCCTTTTCGTCTCGTAAAGGAGAGAGAAGTGCAGAGTTCGATTCTGTACAAGGGGGCAGCGGCAGAAGGCCGGCCGGGCGGGTCACTGGGCGTCCACCCGGAAGGACAGCAGCTTCTCGGAATGCATGTTGTTCAGGGTCCGCAGGTCCGGCAGCTTGAGCAGCAGCTTGGTGAAGCGGGAAGTCTCCAAGGGCCGGTTCTTCAGCACCAGAGCCCGAAGAGCCCGCAGCAGCGTCTCCTGGAGCTGCTCCACCGAAGCGGAATTCTCCATGCCCGAGCGGTCTGTGGGGAAGACGACAGCAGTGAGGCAGGCTCCCTGAGCTCCTCTGACGAGGACCCGGAGGTCTGCGAGGACCTGGCAGGCAAGGCAGCCTCTCCCTGAAGCCCCTCAGAGGGTCAAAGGGGAAGGAGGAGTCACACAACTCCTTCTTCTAGGCCTCTGCCCTGAGTGCAGGGCTGCCCGAATGCCGGGAGCATGGCCGGCAGGCTGGCCACCTCCCATCCCAACAGACCCCACTCCTCCCTGGAAAAGGCCACCCCATGGCCAGGCTCCCTTGCTCTTTGCTCTGTAGTTCCCCCTGCCTGGGACACCCTTCCCCCTTTCTCTGCCTGGCAACACCTTACTTGTCCTTTGAGACCCCATCCAAGTGTCACTCCTTCCCCAGCTCCCCCAGGCAGAAATAGTTGTCTGTGCTTCCTTGATTCACGCTTCTACTGTGACACTTATCTCACTGTTTTATAATTAGTCGGGCATGAGTCTGTTTCCCAAGCTAGACTGTGTCTGAATCATGTCTGTATCCCCAGTGCCCGATGCTGGGCCTGGCCTAGAGTAGGTACTCCATAAAAGGTGTGTTGAATTGAACTGCGTCTGCCTCCTCCAGGGTCAGGCGAGAGCTTGACCTACCTGCGGAGACCAGCACCACCGCGGTGAAGAGGCCCAGCTCCTCCTCGGTAAGCGCCAAGGAGTTGAGCTTCTCGCTGAAGTCAAACATGGCATTGAGCAGGTCTCCCATGCCCATGGCACCGAGCTCCTGCAGGCTATAGGTGGTGCGGCTCAGGAACATCACTGTCTGGTCCTTCACGTTGAACAATGATGCAAAGCGCACCATCAGCACCTGAAGGGGGGACAGTCATCTGGGTGAGGTGGGAAGAGCTCACACCAAGTTGCCCCTAAAGTTTGCCCAAGGGGTTAGCCTTAGATTTCTCAGCGGGGGGTATTGTTTCTGAATGGGCAGTGGGGAGGGCCCAGGTGGAAAGATGGGGAGTATCCCACTGGCATTGGAATGGGTACTTCACCAAAGTTAATTTGCTACAGTGTCTACAGTGGAGGCAGCCATGTATCCTAGGGTGTTATTTTCATGTAATGCAATTAGATGCCCGCTGAGATGAAAGAAGTCCCAGCTACCTAGAGGTGGGAGTGGGAGGGGTTCTGCCCCCTCCATCAGATTTGGGGGTTCCAAAGCCTTTCAGAGCCCCTGCCTATCCCAGACACCAAGTCATTTTGCTGAGTTCTTCCCAAGGTCAAGAGCAGAGAACACAAAGGGTCACTCACCTCAAAGGTGCCAGCCTTAAGCAGGGTGACCTGGTCATGCTGAGAAAGGTCACGGAAGCCAGGGATGTGCTTGGCAAACTCTACCACCTCCCGCACAGCGGGTGTGAAGCTCATGGAGAAATCCTCCCAGATCTCCTGCACAGTTCGGCCACTGCGTCCGTGAGGGTACATGTTCATGGGACATGCCTGGGGGAGGAAGGCATGTAGGAGCCGAGTGTCAGCCAGGTGACTCAGGTGGGCTCCCTGGCAGGGCTGGGCCCCACATTCTGCCTGGGCTGGGTCTGTGGCCCTGGAAGATCTTTCACATAAAATAGCAATCAGATGCCAGGTGGAAATGAGGGATTCCCAGGCAAGAGCCCAGACTGCAGGGCAGGACATTCCCCCCTGGGAAAAGGATAGCCCCACACTTAGCCTCCAGGAACACCCAGCTGCCCTATGTTAAGTCCGTTCTCCCAGGCCTCCTGCCCTCTGTACCCCCTCCATGCCCTCACCAGCAGAACATTCTTAGAGTTGCCTTGCCGCGGACTGTTGGCAGGTGCCTCGCCTTCTGAGGCTGTGTACACGTGGGTGGGGCATAGACGGTGCCCATTGCTGTTGAGCTGGTGGCAGCTGTGCTGGGCAGGACCAGGGGGCCAGGCAGGAGGGTAGGAGGAGGGGGCCTGGCGTAGACCATTCAGGGCCTCATTATGCCGCTGGGCAGCCAAGGCGTTGTCATTGGGAGCAGGCGGGCAGCTCTGACTCTCCCAGCGATGTGGGGTGTTGGCTGAAGGGCTACCCGATGTGTGGTTGGCATTGAAGTTGCCAGGTGAAGTGCCCAGCTTGTCATGGGCATAGGTGAAGATCTCTCGATGGGCCCGGGCCACCTGGGATATCACATCTTCCACGGTGGGCTCAGGGCTTGGGGATCTGGGTGGTGTCAGCTGTTGTGGGAACTGGGAGAAGCCCACCAGGGCTGAAGGGGCCGGAGCAGGAGGCGGCGAGGGGCCCATGGGGCCGGAGGTGGGGTGCTGGGTGGGCGAGGGCTCCAGCGGGCACTGGCTACTCATCTGGTTGTTGGCCAGGTTCATGGCACTCTGCATCTCTGCGAGCATCCGCTGCTTCTCTCGTTTGGGGATGCGCCCAAAACGCACAGCTGCAACAGGATGAGAACAGTGTCAGGAAGTTCTTGTGTACACTCGCACACATCTCTTCCTTCCTTCCTCAGACCCCAATTCAAGGCCTGAGGTTCCACATCAAAACTAAAACCAAGCCAGGCATGGTGGTGCACCCTTGTAATCCCAATACTTGGGAGGCTGACACAGGAGTATCACACATTTGTGGCCAGCCTCAGCAACTTAGTGAGACCCTGTTTCAAAATAAAAAATAAAATAGGGCTGGGTGTGTAGCTCAGAGGTAGAATGCCCTGGGTTCAATCCCTCGTACTACAAAAAAAAAAAAAACAACACTAAAACCAGCAACGCCACACCCACTGAGGTGACTTTCCAAGTAGGAATTGATGGTAGGAGGTGACCAGAAGGACAAATGGGAGAGAAGTGTGTGTTTACATAGGAGGATAACTATGGGCATCCTCCATGCAAATGAGATTCACAGTACTACATGTCTTAGTTTGGGACTATTTCTTTAAGGGAGGGATTAAATCAGAAACTTTGGGTGGAGGGAAAGAGGAGGATGTGGGCATGCTGCCTCACCATCTCGAGACATGCCCACGGAGAGACACTTCTTGAAGCGACATTGCTGGCAGCGGTTGCGATTGATGCGGACAATGGAGCAGTTCTCATTTTTCAGACACCTTTTGTACTGGATGTTCTGCTGGATGCTTCGGCGGAAAAAGCCCTGGAGGACAGAGGCATCTAGTGAGCATCTCCATCCAAGCTAAGACTATGTGTCCTGTGGGAGGGGATCACCTGCCCCTGCCCTCACCCCAATCTGCCTCACCTTGCAGCCCTCACAGGCATGCACGCCATAATGGAAGCCGGAGGCCACGTCCCCACACACTTTACACAGGAGCACCATGCCATTCAGCTCTGTGGGAAGAAAGAGGCAGTGGGTAAGCAGAGCGGCCTGTTTGGAGATTTTGTGAGAAGCTAAGAGGTGCTCCAGTGTCTGGGGAGCACTCAGATGACCAGACTGGGCTGGAAAGGGGCTGATGCAACTCCAGGAGGAACGGGTGAGGCCATGGTAGCCCCTGAGAATAAGTGTCACATGAAAACTGACTCCCAACCTAGGCCTGGCCCACTTCCCTTCCCTCAAATCATTTACTCACTGGTGATGTTGCTGGTGCTCTTGCTGGGGGATACTCGGCTGCTGTCCTCCATGGCCACTTGCAGGCTCCCTGGGGGGCTACCATTGTAGAAGGAGGAGGAAGATGATGAGGAAGAGGAAGAGGAGGAAGAAGAAGGGGAGCCATCATCACTTAGGCTGGGTGGAATGCTCCCAAAGGAACGAGCTGGGTCCTGGGTGAGGGAGCCAGTAGGTGATGGTGGGAAGTAGGCAGGGCAGCCTTGGGTCAAGGACTGGAAGCTGCCATTGGAGTTGTCACTGTAGAGGGATTCTGGGCTGGTGCGGCTTGGGGAGGAGCCACTGGAACCAATGTAGGTGATGACGCCACCTGGCAGAGGAACACAAGGGAGAGGGGGTCAGCTATCACGTCTTCGATCCTAGGGCACGAAGCATGCTCACAAAACACTGCTTCTCTTACAAGTTTACCATGTGGGACCCCTAACCTGGGAGTTAATAAGTAGCTTTTAACACATACTAGACATGACATTGCTGACCTAGTCACAATAAGTAACTACCTAACACATGCTAAACATAGCATGGAGCCAGGCACCATGGTGCATGCCTGTAATCCCAGTACTTGGGAGACTGAGACAGGAGGATAGCAGGTTCAGCAGGTTCAAGGCTGGTCTCAGCAACTTAGACCCTGTTTCTAAATATAAACATAAAAAGGGCTGGGGATGTAGCACTGAGGTAGAATGCCCCTGGGTTCAATACCTGGTACCAAAAAAAAAAAAACCACCAACCCATGGCATGGCCAACTGACACCATGGTCCTTTGCAGGATACATTCAACTTCTGCTCTGTGTATAAGGCATGACCCTGATAGTCATTTTGCACCCCTGTCCTAGATATTCCTTGGGAATATCAACTGCAGCTAATGACTTAGTTGTCAGTGTCAAAATGGAATGGGACCAGCAGTTGAGAGTCATTCATAGTGCCCAAGTCCTCCAAAATCAAACAAAAAGAAAACCAACTGCCAATTCTTACACCAAGACTGTCCCAGGGATGAGACCATAGTCCATGAAGGGGTGGCTAACCAACAGTGAAAAGAGTACAAAAGTAAAACAGCCATGTCCCCCCAAACTGGGAGACATATTCTTAGAAGGTACTGTGGGGAGGAACTGGCCCAGCCTGGTTCCCCTGGCCCCCAAGAAATGAGTCACAGTAGACTCCATGTCTGAGTCTAGGAAGGACTTAGTGGTGCAAGTTGCAGGGGCGGAAGTGAAGTGCAAATTGTCCAACTTAGGGCTCTGGAATTCCCCCTTCCAGATCTCACCCTAGCAACAACTTAGGCTCTCTGGCCGCTCCCAGACTTTGGCCCTCTGTTACACTACTAATCAGGTGGCTCTGCTCCCGTGGTATTAGCAGGAGAAAAAGGTGACCCGTCTGCCACACCTCTGCCAAGCACCTAGCTTGGCCTGCCATGGGTGGGGTGGAAGGAGGAGGATCCCGGGACACGTGTGAGCTGACACATGCCATGCCACCGTGTCTACAGAAGCACATGTCTTGCTCACCCACTGACACACACTAAACTGGGCAGGGCAACCTTAAAATAGCTCAAGGTTGGTCAGGGTGAACCCAGCTCCCTATAAAAGAGTTGCACAACAGATAAGCTCCTACAGTTTCAGGGTTGAAGTGGGGGATGGGATATTTATTTGATAGTAAATGAACTTGACCTAGTTTACACATCCCCAAAAGGGGAGTGGGACCTTCATCTAAAGAGAGTTCCAACTTTGAAGTGAAGGGCTTGCTCCTGACAGTCTAGTTCTAGGTCTACATCTATCCCCACCAACTTGCTTTGTGACCTAGAGGAAATCAACCCCCCTCTCTGGCTCTCAGTTTTCCCTTCTGTGAGGAACAAAAAAAAGGGGGGGGGGTTAATGCAGTATCATTCTGGCTAGGATTCTAGGATATAGTTGTTTGCAGCAGTCTTTAGGAGGCCAACTGCTGCTTGTTGGATGGAAGTGGGGGTAGACCCTGTTTGTAGGGTGAGGGACAGAGGCTTGGGGAACAGGAAGAATTGGGAATATGGAGAAAGAAGCTGAGGCTAAATGTAGTACAGTGAACTGGATGAAAACAGATTAAAGGGGAAAGGAGTGAGCAGAAGCATAAACAAGAGGCCAGGAGAGGTCAGGGGTGTCTCCATCTCATTCTGCCTCTGTGATGAGGGAAAGGGGCCCGACCAGGCAGACGGGAAAAGGAGGCAGGGAGGGTGGGGGTGGCTGAGTCAGCCCAGCTTCACCCAGATTTCGGCTGGGCGGGGCGGGAGCCGGCCCTCTGCCGGCCCTCAGCCGGCCTCACGTCCCCGCTCCACGTGTGCCCCTCGCACGTGGCTCCCCAACGCGGAACCCCGGAACTCAAGGCCCCGCCCTCTCCGCTTCCCGTCGGTCTCCAGCAGCAGCCCCGCCCTCGCCTCGCCCCTCCCGGGTGTCCCGGGTCGAAGGCTGGACTTAAAACCCTAGCTGGGATGGGACAAGTCAAGGGAGGAGAGAAGGGGACACGCGTTGCCCGGGCAACGGGGGGGCGGAGCTCATTATGTAACGAGGCCGGGAGGCGACGACCAATGGGATGGCGGCCACGGCTTCTGCTGAATGAAAACAAATGCAGCACGTGGACCCGGCTCTGCTGCCATGTGAGCCCTCCCGGAGCCCGGGTGCTGTGGGTGCCCTCCTTGGGGTCGAGCACCACGCTCCGAACTCCTCAAGTGCCGCTCCCTACTGTCACTGAGGATTCCCCTGTGAGATCTGACCTGTTCCCCCAGTCCCTCCAGCCCCGATCCCCCCACTGCTTCTCAGATTCCCTGGAGCCTGCGGAAACTAGAGGAAAGGGAAAAGAAGAGAGAGGAAGTTCTCCTTCCGAGGCCAGGCATACCACAGCTGCAGGGGATGAGCGCGTTTCAAGGACACTGCTCCAAAGCCCCCAGTCCCCCTAAACTCTTCAGCGCACCACTTGTACCCTCTCTCCATTTTCTCCTGCCCAGGGTTCGAGTCCTTCAAGCTCAAAGGAGCTATGGGACTCTGCTGGGTGGTAGTGGTGGTGCGCTTCTGGGCACATTCCCAGCACCAATTACCGGCTCTGGAAATCCCACCTTATGGCCCTTCACCACACTAGCACATCTCTGGGAGAGAGCGTCCCCAGTTCCTTACAAAGTTCCTCTTGTTATAAAGCCTAAGATGGAAGTGGGGAAACAGTGACAGAGCAAGGATGATGGTAGTAAAGGAATCTCAGTACCTGTGTTGTTGTTGGAGTCCAGGGTCGTCATGTCTTCACCGGTTGAGAGCGGTCATTCAAACTGGACCTTGACACAGCTGGAGGCTGCGATCGCCGCTCTTGCCCCCCGGGCACCGGATGAGGACAGAGAGTGGACCCCGCTGCTCACGATCAGAATCAGAGGCACTCTGCAGCAAGCTCTTGGGGTGGTTGGACTGCAGTCCTGCAGCGGGGTAGGGCGCTGAGGCAACGGAGGTCTGCTTTGCATGGGAAAAGCAGAGCGTGTGTGGGGAAAAATCAGCCTGCAGTAGTTCTGGCTAGAAGGTAGCAAGGAGGGTCGGGTCTCTGCAGTGCACCGGGTGTCACTGCCTGACGGGTCCGCAGCACTGCAGGTTAGCGAATCTGGAGCTCCCGGTGCGAAAGTCACGGAGGGAGAAAGGCTGCAACCAGGAAGTAGGTGATAGGAGAAACGGGGCACCCAGGCGCAAAGAGGAGAGACGTGTGCCCTGCTACGTTCCCTCGGCAGCAATATTTCACTCTGCCAATCTCAGCCGCCTTTTGCCCGAGCCTTTCCCTGGGACAGAGGCTCTGCGCAGGCGCCAGCAGCACAGGGTTCCCGGGCCGCACGCGGCACTGGAGCAGGTACCATGTGATCCCAGGGAGCGCCTCGTGCCCCAGTGACACACTTTTCCAGCAGCCGGCACGTTGATCTCCGTGCGCCTGCGCACCGCCAGAACTATCGGGATTTGTAGTGCACTGACAAAGCGGGCGGAGTGCGTACATTTCCCCTTTCTGCCTTGCAAAAGTGCTTGCTGGCCGCGGGGAGGAGCTGAAAGTGGAGCGGGGTGGGGTGCGCGGAAGAGTCAGGGTGGTGTGTTTGGAAAGCCTGTATGGCAGGGGCATGTGAATTCCTGGGGAGGGACTGGCAAGCTAGGCTGCTCCCTGTGAGATCAAAGCTAACAAGTCCTTTCTGCAAACTTTGCAAACGTGAGGGCTTCACGTGATTGCAGGACTGACCTCACCCTGAGGTTACTGGTGACACGGGGAGAGAGACCAGCAGGGGATGGAGATTTCCTGGAGTCAGGAGCTTAAGCTGTCTTCTGCGGCTGGGCCAGGGCCTGATGGAAAGGCAATGTGACCCCTCTTCCCTTCTACTCCCCTTGGGAAAACGCCCCGAGGGAAAGGAGTATCATGGAGGTGGGGATATCCCTAGGGACTCCCTGTTTGCTTGTATGACACCTCCCCACCCACTCGAGGTGACTTTGAGCTGAGTCATTTCCCTTTGTCTGGGAAATAAAAAGGACGACGGAAGGGAACTTCATGGTGAAAGTGCTTTGAGGTCCTCAAGTAATGGGGCAGAGATGTGCCAGGGGCCTGGGGGCAGACCGACAGCCTCCCCCCTCCCCCCACAGTGCTTGAGAGTAGACTGTGGATTCCACAGATGGTAGGTAACTCAAAGGAGAATGTGAAGATCATCTTAATCCTCCCTCCTTTTACTGAAGAGGAAAATGAGGCTGGCCCCAGGTTGCTGGTCTCATCTGCCCACCCACCCTGAACATCAGGGAGATGGTTAGAAAAAGTGAAAAACTGCCGGGCGTGGTGGCGCACGCTTGTAATCCCAGTACTTGGGAGGCGGAGCCCGGAGGTAGAATGCCCTTGGGTTCAATCCCCGGTACGCAAAAATAAATAAATAAATAAAAAATAAATTAAAATAAAGGATAAAAAATAGGGCCGGGGGTGTAGCCCAGAGGTAGAATGCCCCTGGGTTCAATCCCCGATTCCACACAAAAAAAAAAAAGAAAAGAAAAAGTGAAAAACTGAACAGAGCTTAGAAACTGCCAGCATCTCCCCTCAGGGCAGCAACTGTCCCAGGGGTGCAAAACAGGTCTCCAGGTCTCAAGTGGACTCTGTCCTCTCAGAGGGCTTGGGTTATAGAGAGATGAGAGCAAGAGCCAGGTGAACCTGAGCCACCTGCTGTTGCTGCCAGGTCCTCCTCAGCCCCAGTTTTGTTTGTAGAGGGTTTTGTTTATGTAGGAAGCCCTTCACAGGCAGCTCTAGGAACAGCACTGATGGATGCCTGGGAAATATGACAGCCACTGAAGAGACAGAGAAAAAAATAAGGGCTGATACAGTGGTATGCACCTGTAGTTCCACCTACTCAGGAGGCTGAGGCAGGAGGATCATTTCATCCCAGGAATTCAAGACCAGCCTGGGCAATAAAAATGAGACCCATAAAAACAAAACAGAAAAATAAAAGTCAGGGGGTTACCAAGCAAAGAGCTGGGTAATGAGGCCCCATGAGGTTAACTAGGCAGCTGGCTTAACCAGTGACCTTATGACTCCCAGCAGTAGGGCTCCCTAGAATAGCCCAAGCTTTAGTTTTGTTCCCCTGCCCCCAACAAAAGTGGAAGAGAGAAGGCAGTGGGCTTTTCTCTGGCCTGCCTGGCCGTTGGGCCCAGAGCAGCAAAGCTGCAGCTAAGCGTGGGAGGAATTGGGAGGGGCTAGGACAAACAAGGAAAGAGGCTTTTCAGGAAAACTTGGTTCTGAGCTCAGTCTCCACCCTTCACCCTCCTCCCACTAGACTATGGAGGAAAAGCTGGGAAGTGAACTGCCTGTCCAGTGCTGCCAGCTCCCTGTGAGCTTCCTGACTCTCCCTCATAGCCAGGGCCATAGCCCAGGTATGGAGATCAGGGCCCCTAGCTTGAAGTCTAGCTTCCCAACCAGCCCCAGCACTGCCACTGACACACACTCCCTTCAGTTGCCCTGGCCCTCCCCAAGGCCCACTGTTCCATGTGCTGCTGCAGTGGTCCTGCTCACTCCCTGGCTGCTTGCTGCATGTTTGTCCCTATAGAGGAAGAGCCAGGGGTCAAGACTCCTCTTCCCCCAGGAGTTTTCAGCTAGCGAGAAGGAGGAGGGAGCAGAGGGAGGGAGAGCTCAAATTCAGTTGGCCCAACTCTACTCTTGGCAAGAAACTGGGTTGTTTTGCAGTCTGGGTGAGGTATGCAGGCAGAGGGTGGGAGGGAGGGAGGAGACCAAGGAGAGGGGTTACCTCTGCTCTCTCCCTCCTCTCTGTACTTCCTATAGGCCAAAGAAGTAACTTTTCTCCCTGACAAAGAAGTAACTTTCAACTGGATGCAGTGGTCCACACCTGTAATCCCAGCTATTTGGGTGACTTGAGGCAAGAGGATGGCAAGTTTGAGGCCAGCCTGGGCAACTTAGTGAGACCTGTCTCAAAATAAAAAATAAAAGGAGCCGGGCATGATGGTGCACGCCCGTAATCCCAGCACTTGGGAGGCTGAGACAGAAGGATCGCAGGTTCGCGGCCAGTCTCAGCTACTTAGTGAGGCCCTCCGCAACTTAGTGAGACCCCGTTTCAAAATAAAGAATAAAAAATAAGGCTGGGGTTTAGCTCAGAGGTAGAATGCCCCTGGGTTCAATCCCCAGTACTGCAAAAATAAAATAAAAGGGACTGGAGATGTAGTTCAGTGGTAGAGCACCACTGGGTTCAATTCCCAGTACTTAAAAAAACAAACAAACAAAAAAAACTAACTTTGGAGCCGGGCGTGGTGGCGCACACTTGTAATCCCAGTACTTGGGAGGCTGAGACCGGAGGATCTAGGTTCACAGCCAGCCTCAGCTACTTAGTGAGGCCTCTGCAGCATCGTGAGACCCGGTTTCAAAATAAAGTATAAAAAATAGGGCCGGGGATGTAGCTCAGAGGTAGAAAGCCCCTGGGTTCAATCCCCGGTACCTCAAAAAAAAAAAAAAAAAACAACTAACTTTGGGATCTTCCTTATCTTCCTCCTGCAATGGGTCAGAGGGATGAAATTCAGGGTTCTCTCTTGGCTCCAGATGCTTCTAGCCTGTCCACCATGCTTCTTTCTCTACTAGCAGCTACTGGGAGAAGGGCAGAGACTAGGGGACCCAGAACCACCAAAGGGGGGTGGGGAAGACTGGGTTGTCTGGCCTGTGGACACCTGGAGTAGACTCATGGTCTCTCTTTGACCTCAACCTTGACCTTAAGGCAACAGGTATATCTCAACACAACCTCTCTCCCCTCCTGCCAGATGGACATTCCAGTTCACTTCTACCTACACACACACACACACACACACACACAGCCATGCACACACAAACACATCATTCTTCCCTTAGCCAAATTTAGCCCAAAAAAGGAACCATACTCAATTAACAGTGATCAGCAAGACACAGCCCTGAATCTGTATTATACACATTTCCTCTTGGATTCCTCAGTCTGGGAGTGTGGGGATGGATCTCGTCATATATTAGATCCTTTGCATGTGTGCTTCCAAATATATCTTTAATTCTCCTATATTCTTTGGACTGGGAAGGACAGCAGAGATAGAGGAAGGAGCGGGATCTGGAGCTCTAAGCTCTGGTCAGTGTGTGTCCAGGTGATTGTATGATGGTGAGTGTGAGACGACATGTTTGAATGTGTGAGTGTGAACCCTGTGAGTGTATGTGAGAGTGTATTTGGTTCAAGATCTCCTCTCCTTGCCAGTAGGTGGTTTTGGGTAACAGGGCAACGCCCTGTACAGATCCTGGGTGGCCTAAATATTGGACCAACTGCTTAACTGACTGATTGACTGAGGGTGGGTCCTTGCTGAAAACAGGTCAGACTTCTAGAGGTGACTTCCCATCCCCCTCCTTTCTCACCAAGGAACCATTGCCCAGGGTAAAAACCTGTCTGCCCAGGTGATGCAGACCTGGAACAGAAACCCTGGGGATGCCCCCAAATCAGGGAACCAGCCATGTACCTGGGAGAGATTCATTCCCTGTCTTCCTGGATCCTTTTCCTGGTCTCTAAAAGGCTGGCTAGTGTTCTCCACCCTACCCAAAGCCTCAGTATCTGGGAAGAACTTCAAGACGTGCCAGAGGAAGGACAAAATCTGAGCTACCTTATTCTTTGTGAGAGATGGAGAAGGTGAGGTGTGAGTCAGAGCTGGGTCCCATGGAAACAATAAACATGTATTAAGTACCAACTGTATGCCAGACACTGTGCTAAGTACTTTACACATATTATCTTATTTAACATCCACAACAACTCTATGCCGTAGGCAGCATTCTTCTTTTAGGAATGGGAAAACTGAGACTTAGAGATGTGTAGTAATTTACCCAGGGTGCCAGAGGGAGTAGGTGATTTGTCTTGAAGCTGTATTTACTTAGCATTTAAGACTGAGAAGACGATGTCACATCAAAGAATGACAGAGCTGATGGAGATCACTAGAAGGGCCGAAGCTCCCAGCCCCTCTTGGAACTCTCATTATCCATGTCATGATGAACATGGCAGCGCTAGGAATTCGATGCCAGGCCTAAAGATGAAACTCTTTAGCAAGACCGCCCCTCCCAGAGAGAGGGGGTAACTCCAGGGCCACCTCTGAGCAGCAAATGGATCACAGTGTTTCCCAAATAACAATGGTGCTGAGTGGAGCACCCTTGGAGCACCCCTTGTTCCTGTCCCCAAAAGAACCTTGGCTTCCCAGAAACTCTATTTACTTGTTTTTGCAGTGCTGGAAATTAAACCCAGGACCTCACACATGATGGACAAGTGCTCTACCACTGAGTTACATCCCCAGCTTTCCCCCCCAACACACATTTTTTTTTTTTTTGGTGCTAGGGATTGAACCCAGGGTCTTTCTACATCTGAGCTACACCCCAGCCCTTTTTTATTTTATTTTTTATTTATTTTATTATTTTTTATTTTATTTATTTATTTATTTTATTATTTTATTTTTTATTTTTTTTGCGGTACCGGGGATTGAACCCAGGGGCGTTTTACCTCCGAGCTACACCCCCGGCCCTATTTTTTATCCTTTATTTTGAAACTGGGTCTCACAAAGTTGCGGAGGGCCTCACTAAGTAGCTGAGGCTGGCCGTGAACCCGGATCCTCGGGTCTCTGCCTCCCAAGAACTGGGATTACAAGCATGCACCACCACGCCTGGCTTATTTTATTTTATTTTGAAACAGGGTCTCATGATGTTGCTGAGGCTGGCCTTGAACCTGTGATCCTCCTATCTTAGCCTCCTAAGTATTGGGATTACAGGCATGCGCCACCACACCCAGCTAGAACCTCTCTTTTATTTTATTATTATTATTTTTATTATTATTGTTTTATTAGTGCATTGCAAACATACATCTTGAAGGATTTCAGGGTGGTTGACATATACATGCACTCATCGGTCAATTAGCCCTCCCAATTCCAACCCCTGCCCCGCCTCCCCCCTCCCTCCTTAACGTTTTCAGCATAGTAGTTGACTTTCATATCTTTGTGTAAGTCCATCCTGTGCTCCAGTTTGTTTCCCTCTCCTTCCCTCGGGTCTCCCCCAGTTAGTTCACCTTCTTCACTCATCTGAGGTTTTCTCTCTTTGTCTGTGGTCCCTCCTGTGCAGGGTCTTGGCACTGGGGTACTATGGGGCAGGCCGGGGGCTCCCCCTCCCCCCGTCCCCAGTGTGGGGGAGAGGGGTTCTCTGGGGGCGGGGCCAAGGGCTCGCCCCACCCTGAGTCCCCAGTGCAGGGGGTGGGGGGTTCTCCAGGGGCAGGGCCTAGGGCTCTCCAGCCCCATGTCCCTAGTGCTGAAGGGGGACCTCCGGGGGTGGGGCCCAGGGCTCTCCTGCCCCACTACTCCAGCACTGGGGGGGAGGGGTTCTCTGGGAGTGGGGCCAAAGGCTCACCCACCCCGTGTCCCCAGCACCGGGGTGAGGGGTTCCCTGGGGGTGGGGGCCACGGGCTCACCCGCCCCACATCCCCAGTGCTGGGGGGGTGTCTCCAGGGGCGGGGCCGAGGGCTCACCCGCCCTGAGTCTCCAGCGCTGGGGGGAGGGGTTCTCTAGGAGTGGGGCCCAGGGCTCTCCTGCCCCACATCTCCAGTGCCAGGGGGGTCTCCGGGGGCAGGGCCAAGGGCTCACCCACCCCACATCCCCAGTGCTGGGGGGACGGAGAACCTCTCTTTTAACTCCGACATTTCCCCTTCCCTTAAACTCTTCCCTCTCTCCATCCTACATTCCCCTTATCTGATTGTAAAGGTGAGAGGAAACCAAAGTAGGGTGCAGACCAACTGGCCAACAAGAATCTTCCCATGTAGACTGTTCTAGAAGTGAGCAACAAAGCAGGCATCTGTACTCTCTTCTCCACCCGAACACGCTGACTTTGGGGTCAGTAGTTGGTGATGAGGTGGGGGGGCAGCTAGATTAGGTTCCTTTGGAGCCCCATGGTGCTTCCTTCAGAGGGATGTATTAAGAATCGGATTGGCTGAAAGCGTGGAAGGCCACCACGGATGGATAGATAGAAGTTGTGTACAAAGCCCTCAGGAAGGAACGTCTGGCTTCCCCATTCACCTGTTGTTGCATGAGCAACATGATGCGCCTCTGAAACCACCGTCCTACACTACTGCTTCTTCAGCAGATGCTTTGGGGAACCAAAGGAGGGTCTCCTCTTAGAGCCCAGGATCCCACAGACATGACAAGATCCTGGAAGTAGCATGGACTGTCCTTGGCATTGAAAGACTAAACCCCAGATGACCCTTTTTCTGGCGTGGAGTGCCTCTTCCTGGTTAGGGGGCAGTGGTACTCAAGAATGCAATGCCAAAGTCTCTTGTTCACTCTGGGCTATGCTGCTACTGGAGCCCACTGGTGCTATCATTTTCCAGGCCCCTGCGCCTGCCCATTGGCTGTCCTTGAGCCTCTCAGGACTGAGAGACAGAGGAGTGTATGTGTGTGTGTGGGGGGGGGTGCCTGCAAGCCTGACTCTGTCTCCACCCCTTACCCCAGGGTGCATCTCAAACCCTCTCCTTGTCCAGCATCTCCCCGGTTCTCCGGCCTCTGCAGAGCTTCATGCAGCTGCCTGGGGAGGCCAGAGGCTCATGACAGTCCTCGTGAGCAGGATGAACCTCAGAGGAGCAGAGGTCTGGGCAGGCATGAGGGGCCGTGTGTAGCTTCTGGGAGGCTTACATAAACACTGGCTGGGGTGAGGAGGAAAGGGGGGGTGCGAAGGGTTGCCCAGGAAAAAAAAAAAAAAAGCAACCCCAGCCCGACCAGCTCAGCCTGCATGGAAAGAAGGAACAGGGCTCATGTTCCCTCCTCCTGCCCCTCTCCCCTAGTCTGCAGCTGTTAGTTGGGCTGGAAGGACTGCTGCCGATATCTTGGGGGAGGGAAGCAGGGGAAGGAGAGAAAGAGAGGATGCAACTTCACAAATTTGGGATCCTTCCCCCTCTTCTAAATTAGGTGAGGAGGAAGGAAGAAGCATTTGCCAAAGTGATTTTCAATGCCACAGAAAGGAGCTTTGGCTAATTTGAATGCACAGTTTGAACCCTGGGAAAAAAAAAATCTGTGCTGGTTGCAAAAATGCAGACGTGTGTAGGGGCCCAGCAGAGATTAAAAAAAAGCACTAGCTCTGCAATGCAGGATCTGCGAAGTTTTGGTGCGACGAGGAAATGTGGGTCGTGCTCATTTCATTTGCTTGTTCCTGCTAACCTACTGTCCGCCTGACTCCAGCACTCACATCCCAGCAAGAGGCACCGCTGCTCAGAAACAGGGTCATGGGCAGGGGGTGGGAGCAGAGGGCTAGAAGTGGGGGTCTGGAGTTACAGTGCCAGGCGTGTAGGAGAAGACACTTCAGGGAGGGATGGAGGCTGAGCTTGTCTTTTTTTTTTTTTTTTTGCGGTATCGGGACTGAACCCAGGGGCGTTCTACCTCCGCACTACAGCCCCGGCCCTATATTTTATACTTTATTTTGAAACCGGGTCTCATGAAGTTGCGGAGGGCCTCACTAAGTGGAGACAGAGACAGAGAGAGAGAGAGAGAGAGAGAGAGAGCGCGCACGCGCTGAGGCTGGCCACGAACCCGGATCCTCCGGTCTCCGCCTCCAAAGTACTGGGATTACAAGCGTGCGCCACCACGCCCGGCTTGAACTTGTCTTTTGCACCCTCATTTGTTCTCCAGCTGGACAAGAGTTGGTGCAAAAGCCCTTTCAGGTCTCCTCCAGCCCTCAGCACTCCTCATCTGCAATTGGCAGAGACATTTTCCCCTTCTTGTCCACTAACAGACCGCTGTGCGGCAGAAAGGACCTGACCCCACAAACCCCTGAATTCTCCTTGTTCTAATTCTGGAGTAGGCACTAGCTTCATGAGTGCGTGCTATCCTCCTTCCTAGAAAGAGGGGACAGGAGAGCCTGATGTGGGGAGGCCAGGCTTCAGGGAAACCAAGTCTTGGCTCTGGGCGGACACCAGCACATCAACACGAGGGCTGGGGTGGGAGATGCTGTCCTCTTGGTGTGGAGAGGCCCTTTGTTCTTTGCGGGGCTAGGGCTATGGGCTATGTAAATGCCAAGGGGCTGCCTGGGAGGAGAATATGCCTGGAAACCATGTTTCCTTGCTAGCATCTGCTCCCCTGGTGGCTCAGGAGAGACAAAAGGGACAGAAGCAAGATACAGGGCCAGGAGACAAGGGAGCCCAGTGCCCTTTCACTCCTTCCCCTTCTTGCCTCGTTTCTCCGGTCGCTGGAGGACAGGGCCGAGTGTGTTTGTGCCGGCTGGAGGCTCACGCGGGCTCCCCGGGTCACATGGCCCGGGCATGTGCAGCCTGCTCCATTTCTACCACAACAACTCGCTCATAAACAGCCCGGCTGCTGCGGTGGTGGCGGCGCAGACATGTGCAGGCGAGGGGGTGGGGCACGTGGCCCTGCCAGAGCCAAGGGAGCCCGGGGAAGGCTGCGGATCGCTCAGCGCTGCCTCTGCCCCTCCCGGCACAGGAAATTCCTAGTGCTCTCTTTCTACTGCAAAACATGTTTTTTGGGAAGTGGCTTTTAGTAAAAATGGAGTCAACGCACGATTTAAAAGGAGATGGCACAGATAATTAACCCAAGTCCATCTTCTGCTTGCCCTTGCCCTATCTTTTTTTAGATCCCTGTACACTGTGGGTGAAGGACTGAGCAGGAGTTAAGTGCTTACAATTCTCACCTGTTCCTCCCTCCTAAATTATATAAAATTGGGACTAACCAGGGTGAACACTGAGGGACTGGAATCCTCTAAGACAATGGTTCCCAGAATCAGCAGGGGGGTCCACATCACCTGGGAACCTGTATGAAATGCAAATTCTCATAGCCAGGGCTCCAACCTGTAATCCTAGTACTTGGGAGGCTGCGACAGGAGGATCACAGGTTCTAGACCAGCTACAGCAATTTAGGGAGACCCTGTTTCAAAATTTAAAAGGAGATCTGGGGATATTGCTTGGAGGTAGAATGCCCCTGGGTTCAATTCCCAGCACCAAAAAAGGGGGGCCGGAGGTATAGCTCAGAGGTAGAATGCCCTTGGGTTCAATCCCCAGAAAAAAAAAGAAATGCAAATTCTCAGGTCTCATCCCAGGCAGATTGAATCAGAAACTGTGGGGGCAAAGCCCAGTGAGTTTTAGAAAGCCCTCTGGGAGATCCTGATGCCCACTGAGGTCTGGGGGCCACTGCTCTAAGTGTAGTTTCCTCCAGGAGAATGTGGCTCAGGACCTGGAAATGTGTCTATGCTTCCTCTCTTTGTGGCTTCATCTCAAAGTTCAGCCAGAGAGCATAAACAGATTTAGTTTGACTCAGCATAAAAAGCACTTATTGAGTGCCAGCTGTGTGCAAGAATTCTGGAAATGAGGGCAAATGGCACTACAGTAGTAGGATAATCAGTTGCTGAGATCCCAAGGTGGGATGGACATTACTGGGGTAAGAAGGAGGGAAAGAGAAGGCTAGGCTTTTCCTCCATCTTACCTTCTTTTCTTCCTGTCCTAAGTCTCCTGTTAGACGAAATGATTGTGGTTCAAATTGTTTTGTGGGTTTTTTCTTCTTTTTTGTGGTACTGGGGATTGAACCCAGGGGCATTCTACCTCCAAGCTACATCCCCAGCCCTATTTTATTTTTATTTTTGAAACAGGGTTTCACTAGGTTGATGAGAGTCTTACTACTTGCTGAGGCTGTCTTCGAACCTGCAATCCTCCTATCTCAGCCTCCCAAATACTGGAATTACAAGCGTGTACTATCCATAATCCCAGTACTTGGGAGGCGGAGACCAGAGGATCCAAGTTCGCAGCCAGCCTCAGCTACTTAGTGAGACCTCTGTAACTTTGTGAGACCCGGTTTCAAAATAAAGTATAAAAAATAGGGCCAGGGATGTAGCTCAGAGGTAGAAAGCCCCTGGCTTCAATCCCTGGTACCGCAATAAATAAATAAATAAATAAATAAAAGTAAAAAGGGCTTGGGTGTAGCTCATTGGTACTGAACCCTCTGGGTTCAACCCCAGTACCCCCCCACACACAAATGTTTTGAGGTTAGAGATATAAATTGGTCCCTTGTCTATTTTTGCTGGCCATGAAGATGCTGAGTTAGTTACAGCCATGGGCCCTTGATTCCCCAAGTATAACTAAAAGAATGAGGACCATGCACACACACACACATATACAAACACACACTTCTTAGGATCTCAGAGGCAAGGGTAGGGAAAGCCAAGAAAAAGAATGAGGTCCCAGAGGTTTGGAAGTTCCCTGGGCAAAATTAGTTTAACAGATAATAAGCAGGAAAAGTCTTTCAATAGGAGAGGGTGGGGACAACCGTGGCCTACTCCAGCTTCCTGAGACCCAGAAACTGTGGCCAGAGGAAGCAGAGGGTCTCTAAGGCAAATCACAATGGCTCCTGAGAATAAAACCTGAGCCTAGAAAGTGACTGGAGAATGGGGGATAGATACCAGATCCAAAGGGTTCCCTTACACAGGCAAACAGCAAGGGGGAGAAGGAGGGGAAAGCCAGGGATGGAAGCCAGGCCCAGCTCCTCTCCTCCAGCCTTCTCTCCATCACAGCAGCTAGCTCTCAGGCACAGAGCTCCTGTTACTGTGTCAGCTCCAACCAGACAAACTGACTCCTGGCTTCTCCCTGCTTCCTTTTTGGAGGAATATCTTTCCTCTGATTCTCATAGAGCTCTTTCGTTTGAGTCTCTGCAAGGCTTCCTCTCTGTGACTAAAGGGCCCTAGGCTCCAGGAGCAGACAGCCCTGCAGGCTCAGCTGCAGTGACCTACATTGGCTCTCCCCTAGGCCCTGGGTGTGGGGGCTGAGGTTTCAAGATAGGAACTTGGGAATCTGGCACAGGCCTGCAGATGATGACGTCAAGCAGATAGGCTGCAAAAGTAGCAGTGAGGAACTGTGAGGCAGAGGGCGCCACAGGACTGGATTCTCACTTTGTCATCTGAGGGCCTTGGTGGACAGCATCCTAAGATTCTCTTTCCCCAAGTGCAAAAACATTTCTGAGCAGTGACCCCTTGGATAGGAGCTAGAGATCCTTACAGACTTGGTCTCTATTCATGAGGTCTGAGAGTGGTTTCTATCTGCTCCCTATTCTTGTTGAACCCACCCTAGTCTGCAGCAATAGGCTGGAAAGATTTCCTTGGTCTTGATGTGGACAAGTAGGTTCATATTTCAGCTATTTAAGGGAAATGGAGGCTGTGTGGAGGTCAGATATGCAGAGATCTGCTTACTCCTAAGCTTAACTGTACAGAGACCATCGTGTTTCTTCAGACCCAAAGGTTCTAAGAAGGATCCAGAAGGAACTCAAGGAATAAATCATAATTTATAACCTCTGACCTCAGAAGCCTGGCAGTTGAATCTCTCCTTCCAGCTCCAGGCCTCTGGAAGGGGGAAGGCAGGTTCTGGGATCAGTGCCTTCTCTCCTGGCCACTATAAGCCACAGTGTTCAGGATGACCATTGCCTCCAGGTTGTGGATGTTTTGCCCTGGCAAGGAAATCCTATGGGGGGGGGGAGGAAATTAGGTGGTGGTGGTGACAGTGTATGACAGATGAGCCTTTTGCTTAGCAGAGAGAGACTGAAAGTGGGCAGGCTGTGTAGGACTGGGTGGCTCTCCAGTCCAAAGGGTTTCCCCTCCGCCAAGCCCCACTCCAAAACCCAGGAAGTCCAAAGCTTGGCACCCAGCCTGGAGAGCATTCCTCAGGTCTCTGACAAGGTGGGGGATGGTTCCCACCATGAGGATGGGGGAGGGAAGGAAACTAGCAGGGGAGGAAATGACCAGAGCATGGGTGAGGGTGAGAGGTGGGGAGTGAGTTCCCAGTGCCATACGTCCCTTTTAGAGAAGAGGGTTGAGGCTGGATGCCTTTCAATGGCTATGCAAGGTTCTGCAGCCTTAGAGATGACCCCTCGGTCACCTCTCTGCCCAGGGTCATTCCTGATGTCGCAAGGCGTCCTGTAGAGGTTCTGTAGTTTGCTTGCCAGCTTTCTCCCTCCCTTACTCTGAGGCTGTGGTTGAGCTCGGGAGCCTCCAAGTGGCTAAAACCTGGAACTGCAGCTGGGCTGGGGGAGGAGCCCATCGGGTCTCACTGTGCCTCTCCACCCCCGCCCCTCCTTCTAAGCCCAGGACTCTGGAAATAGCACCTGGTAATGGGAGCACTGACAGATGCTGAGTTATAGGAGAGCAAGTGTTCCCGCCAGAGTCCTCAATCTTCTAGCTTGATCGCTTTGGGGCTGTTTCCCTTGAAAGTAGGTGCCCCAGGACTCCTCCCATTTTCTTTCCACTCATTGCTCCTTAATGTGTTGCTGGGTAGTGTGCTGTTTGTCTACAATGAGTCCCCCCCCCCCACTTGGGCTCCTGCTTTGGGCCATCTACTTTTCATGACTCCTGTGACCTTGGAGGGACAAATGGTCCCACGATAATTCCGATTTAAAATTTAGCTTTCCCTTCATACACTACTTAGCCCTACCTTTTTTTCCCTGAGGTAGGAATTCTTTCCCCCACTTCCATAATCCCAATTTTCTATCCAACTCTTTTGTGTGTATGGGGGGGGTGGTACTGGGAATTGAACCCAGGGACTTTCCACCTCCAAGCTACACTGTCAGCCCTGCACACTGGGGATTGAATCCAGGTGCATTCTGCCTCCCAGCTGCAGCTACACCCCTAGCTTTTTTTTTTTTTTTTTTTTTTTGTAGTACTGGGGATTGAACCCAGGGACATTCTACCTCTGAGCTACAGCCCCAGCCCTATTTTATTTTTTATTTTGAAACAGGGTCTCACTACTTGCTGAGGCTGTCCTCAAACCTGCGATCCTCCTGTCTCAGCCTCCCACGTACTGGGATTACAGGTGTGTACCACCATGCCCAGTGCTTCTATCCAACTCTTAATTCCACATTTCATATGGGGTGAAAAATGTACAAAGCTCAGAGCAGAATTTTTCCCAAGGAAACTGGTTGCTTCTGTTTGGCTTCGTTTGACCTTTTTCCAGTTTTTCCTGGTTAGCCCCCTTGTTCTGTGCACCAATACTTCCCACTGGACTAAGTTTTGCTGCCCTGCCCAATTCTTGTTCCTCCAACACTATCTCCTGGGGCTCTTTCCATCCAGGGCAAATGTTTCCAATGCTGAAAAAGGGAGAGACTGTGTTTTATTTTTTTTATTTATATTTATTTTTTGGTACTGGGGATTGAACTCAGGGACACTCTACCCCTGAGCCACACCCTCAGCCTTATTTTTTTTTTTTATTTTGAAACAGGGTCTCTCTATGTTGATGAGATTCTCACTACTTACTGAGGCTATCCTCAAACCTACGATCCTCCTGTCTCAACCTCCCAAATACTGGGATTACAAGCGTGTGCCACCACGCCCGGCTGAGACTGTGTTTTAGAATTAGTTTTTCAGAACCAGGCAAGGTGGTGCATGCCTGTAATCCCAGTATTTGAGAAACTGAGCCTGGAGGATCATGGGCTCCAGGCCAGGGTGTAGAATGCCCCTGGGTTCAATCCCCAGTAACTCCCCTCCCCCTACACACACACACACACACACACACACACACACCACGAAGAAGAAACAGAAATTTGTCAGCTTCAGGAATCTGTTTATACAGAAAACTGCTTACAGTGTTGCTGGGGTGTGGAGACCAGAACCAGTTCACTCACCCAGACCATAATTAGGGAACTCTTGGCACTTCTCTGTTATGGGAGGATCTGAGCTCTCTGCCAACATCATGAAGAACTCTAGGGGATATGGAGGAGAGGTAACCAACTTGCAGCTCGGGAATTAAAACTTTATGAAGCTCCACCTCAATGTAGTTTTTGATGGTATCTCTTAAGTTTGTCTCTTCTTTTTGGGGGGGTGGGGAGGTTCTGGGGATTGCTCTGCATAGCATGCTCTCTACCAAGCTCTCACCTCCAGCCTGTCTCGTCTTTTACTTGTGTAATCCTTAAAGTGATTAGCCAGGGAACTATGTGAATATGAAATCATTTTAAGCAGAGGCAGCCACATTCCCCATTACACTGGAGCCCTCACCCCCCTCCCCAGGCTGCTGCCCCACAATCACCCTGAAGGGGTCACTTTTGTTCAGGCGTTAGCTGGTGCCAGCTAGAAAGAAGCCCCAGGAAGGAAACACAACAATTGATCACGTGTAGGGGGTGGGGCTCTCGCAGGGGTTGCTGGGACAGGGAAGGGAGGTCCACGTGGAGTGGGCGGAGCGCGCTGAAAGTTTTGGCGGGGCTAGCGGACGGAGAAAAATGCCCAAATTTGAATTGTGATTTTATTGGGGGAAAAAAAAGCAGGGAGGTCCGCCCAGCCTCGGAGAGGCCCTTGCAGAGGGGAAAAGAAGAGCGGCACAGGAGCATCCTGCTCGCAGAGGCCGGCTGCAAAGCAGGGCAGGGTTTCTGCCAGAAAGCTCTGGGCCTGCCGGCCTTTGGATCCGGAAGCCTCTGTGCCTTCATGCTGGCTTCCCATCCCCCATTCTCCCGGAGAAGGGAAAGGTGGCCTCCCTGGCTGTGGTCTCTCGTGCCTAGTGGGGCTGGGCTAATGCCAGCCATGCAACCCCAGTCTTTATTTACCTTTCCAAGAGCCTCAGGAAACCGCCCAGATGAATCCTCTCTCCCTGGGATGAAGCCAAAACAAGTCTCTGTTTTTTAATACCTAGTTCTGCCCCACTGTTAGCAGAAAAACGAAGCTTCATCATCATAAAGCTAGAGGAGACGTTTAAAGACCTATTTAAATTTTCTGTTGGGACTGGAGAAACCAAGACCAGGCAGGTGAAGGGCTGCATGCTCCTTCCACACCATAAGAAAGAAGAGGTCACAGAAATGGAATTCTGCCATTCTACTATATAAGCCTGAGCGGGCCGGGCGTGGTGGCGCACGCTTGTAATCCCAGTACTTTGGGAGGCAGAGACCGGAGGATCCCGGTTCTGGCCAGCCTCAGCTCTTTCTCTGTCTCTCCCTGTCTCTCTCTCTCTCTCTCTCTCTCTCTCTCTCTCTCTCCCTCTCCTCTTAGTGAGGCCCTCCGCAACTTCGAGAGACCCGGTTTCAAAATAAAGTATA
>PVJS01020797.1:0-32210 GCA_004027185.1 Glis glis | reverse complement strand
AAAAAAAAAAAAAAAAAAAAAAAAAAAAAAAAAAAAAAAGCTGGCATCTGCAGTACAAAGCCACACGGAGGCAGGAAGAAAGCTGGAGAAGGACTGCAGCCCTGTTTCGGTGCTGCTCACATGCGCACAGTAGGTTCCAAATGTAAGAAAGCAAATTCAGTTCTGAAGCTGGCTCTGTGATCGCAGTGAGACACTATGTTGAGAAGTCCCTCAGGCCCCTCCTGGATTCTCTTGCTCAGTGTATGCAGGATCCTGAGGAACAAGGGAAGAAGTAGAAAATGGGAACTGGCCCCTTCACCATTAACCGCGATGCCCCAGGCAGCCACTTGGCGCGTGAAAGGCAGGACCTGCTTGGCATCTGTCTTCTTCAGTGGAGGATGAGCGGGGAGAATCCTTCTGGAAGAGGGGGCAGCTGAAGAATAGAAGGGGAAAGCAGGGCTAGCGGGAGGAATTGCCACAGGAGCAGGGTGCCGGAGAGGTGAAAGGATCGCTCATGTGCAATTGTGCGATTTACATCTTAGGAACAGGGTTCTATCCAGAAACTTCTAATGTGGGATTCTGGAGATGTGGTACCTTTCCTGAAGCAATGCACTGGCCTCTCCCCAACCACAGCTCAGCGTCCATTGGTTCAACACATGCCAGGACTCGCCAGGTGAGGCCTTAAGCACTGAAGATGTTAAGTGTGGAAATGGCTCCTGGATCTTCCACTCCGGAGGGGAAGACAGACGATGAGCAAGGAAGGAAACAGATAATAAAATGCTGGGCTGTGGTGTGAAAGAAATAACAGGGTAAGAAGTAGAAAGTGTTTGGAAATAGCTATTGTTAAGGGAGGCTGGCGGGGAAGGGATGCTGAGGGATGACATTTGAGCAGAGAATATGGGGAGTGAGCTAGCAGCTATGTGGGGAAAGAGAATTCCAGGCAGAGGAAACAAGAAGTGTCAAAGCCCTGAGGTATGTGCACATCTGGCCCAGGGGTGGGCAGGGCAGAGAGAGCAAGAGGAAAGTGTAGGAGACACCAAAGAGCAGGAGACAGAGTGTGCAGGGCCCCAGGGGCAGGGAAACATGACTTGATTCTGAGATGAGAAGTCTCATTTCTCATTTATGTTTTAATTGAATTATTTCCTCTAAGATGGCAGCCAAAATGTTCGCAAGTGTTCCCAGAAGAATAGTCTACAGTGCCGAAAAGGAGGAGGTCTTTGCGTTCCTTATTGGGTCTTCTTTAAAGCACGCTAGGAGAGCCATGTACCGATCCCTTCTGCTGTGGGGTGGATAAAAAGGGAGCATTGTGATGAGAATTTGAAATAGGCAGGGATTCATTTGAGGAATGCCTGAGAAAACCATTTAGAAGCAATGAATACAGAAATTGATTTTGTTACGGCCGTTGGCAATAACAGAGGCAGGAGGCAGCAGTTGGCCTGCGAAAGCCAACCCAGGATTCAAAAACTTCCTCCAAATGATCTCCAAAGTGGATAATCCACACATGAGCGGCAGTGACTGGAATACGACAATGGCGTGACAACACTGGAATGACATTCAGAGCTCATGAAGTGATTTTATAAAGAAAATAAATTAGCTTGAGCCTCCTAACATGGGCAGGAGTCTAGCCAACTATCAATACTGTGTAATAACCTTGGGAGGCTAACACAGCAGGGCTTCAGCCTCTTCTTCCACATTACCTGTTGTAAAACTGGACACTCTGAGGGGGAGATGCAAAACAGCTTTGCTTTTCAGCTTTCAGGATCCTCCCCATACGATGCCTTTGAGGTGGAGGAACCCCAAGGGTATCACGATATGTTTGACCCTATGGATCTCTGAGCTGCCAATGTGGCTAATCCAATACATGGTGACTTCTACCATCATCCTTCCCAACCCTGAATACCCGCACTAAGTCTGGGCGCAGTCCACACAGCTCAGACTCTGGAATTGGACTTCCCCTATTTGCGGTCTTGGTTTAGAATTCTGGCTTTCTATTTGCTTTTTGGGCTTGGTTGTACCTAGTTTTCCTTATTCATAAAATAAGGGAAATATTTGGGTACTTGTGAGGGCTTAATGTTAATAGACACATACACACACAATAGCGCATGATACAGAATTCTTTTTAAAAATTTTATTTATTTTACTTTCTATCATTTATGGGTGCATTGTGATTAAACAACACAGTGACACTCAAAGTGATACATTTATACAGGCACACATCATTTGTGTTTCTCTCTGGATTCTACCCTGCTCCCATCCCTGCTCCTGGTACATGTTGGTGAGATTGATAGTGAAACCTTCATATATGTACAGAGGTTCCTCAGAAGACTAGGAATGGAACCACCATATGACCCAGGCATACCACTCCTTGGCATCTTTCCAAAGGAATTAAAGTTAAGCTGGGTGTGGTGGCACACTCTTGTAATCCTAGTACTTGGGAGGCTGAGACAGGAGGATCACAGGTTCAAGGACAGCCTCAACAACATAGTGAGACTCTCAGCAACCTAGGGAGACTCTATTTCCAAACAAAAAATAAATAGGGCTGGGGGTGTAGCTTGGAGGTAGAATGCCCCTGGGTTTAATCCCCAGTACCCGCCCCCCCAAAAAAAGAAAGTTAGAATACTATGATGATACATGCATACCCATGTTTATAGCAGCATAATTCACAGTAGTCAAATTATGGAACCAGCCTAGGTCCTCATCAAGAGATGAATGGATAAAGAAAATGTGGTATATAAACAACATTCTTCAATTAGTATTATTAGTATTATTAGTGATATTGGCTCATAGTTTTCTTTTTCTCTCCCTTTTCTTCTTCTTCCTCTTAAGATGTTTTCTTCCTGTTTCTTCTATTTCTTTATTATCATCATTATGCTATTATTATTATTATTATTATTATTTTATTACTACTACTACAGTATTATATTCCAAAAATAGGCTGCAGAGACACTTGCTTTGGGGAAATAATATGGTGTGATGGTGAATGAGAGGCAAAGTGGTCAATATTAGTACTTCACAGGGCTGAACACACCTCCTTGATCCCTCAGTCAGAAGGCAAAAGGGTGGAGAAAGAGGCAAGGGAGAGAGTCTTGTGAGAGACAGAGAAAGAAGGGAAGATGGGAAAAGAAGGGAGTGAAGGAGAACCACAGAGAATCCTTGGGGAGACACACCCACAGGATGAAGAATGTAAACTTGAAATTATTTCACAGAGTACTTTACCAAGTTAGGAAGGGAGAATTGATCTGTGATTACAGCACTGCTCTGGCTGATGTCACTAACATGTAAATGTCAGCTTGAGGAAGGCCTATTTTAGTGTAATGAGGTTCTTAAAGGTGGCGGGAAGGTGAGGAAGATGTGGAAATGGAGTGGGGAGTGGAGACCAAGAGAAAAGGGAGCCGCTTCACACAGTGTGAGCGGATGGGCTGTGTCTGAAGCAAATTCATAATTCACCTGAGGAAGGTCAGAAAATGCTTGATCTTTTGGGGATCAGCCACATCTTCACAAGTTACCACGTGTCTGGCCGACTGTTTGTTTTCAAGTGCTGGAAGGCATCAAGAAGAGTACAGATGGGTGTGGTGGTGCACGCCTGTAATCCTACTACTTGGGAGGCTGAGACAGAAGGATCTCAGGTTCAAGGCCAGTCTCAGCAACTTAGAGAGGCCCTCCGCAACTTAGTGAGACCCTGTTTCAAAATAAAATATAAAATAGGGCTGGGGGTGGTATAGCTCAGGGGTAGAACCCCCTGGGTTCGATTCCCAGTAACACATACACACACACACACACACACACACACACACACACGAAGAATGCAAATATTTATATTTTTCATTTCCAGATGGCACCAGGGACTATGGAAAGAGAAGTTTCCACTTGGAATCCAGGAATCAAAGCCAAGCCATTCCTGGAGCTAGAGGAATGAGCTAACGGGCTGGAGAGAGATGGCGGGTGGACAGCCAGGGGGCGATCTGGCTCATTCTATCCTGCTGAACTCCCATGAGCATCCTCATTCTCAGGATAAGAGTGGGCACCTCCTCCTCCCTCCTGAAATCCTGTGCTCTGCATGCTGAGCAACAGAAAAAAGAGTTCCAGGTCTGTCCCATCTAACTCTTTGAACTTGGGAAGGTGGCTTATCCCCTTGAGGACTCAATTTCCTAGTTTGTAAAATGGGTGATAGAAGAATGAGTCTGGATCAGGTTAATGTCATTCAATGGTGTCCATTGGAGCCAGGAGTGGTGGCTCACGCCTATAGTCCCTGTACTTGGGAGGCTGAGTCAGGAGGATTGCAGGTTCAAAGCCAGTCTCTGCAACTTAGCGAGGCTCCCAGAGACTCAGCACGACCCTGTTTCCAAATAAAAGATTAAAAAGTAGGGCTGGGGTGTTGCTCAGAGGTAGAATGCACCTGGGCTCAATCCCCGGCACCACACACACACACACACACACACACACACGTGTCCATTGGAAGCCACTCAAGGATAAAGGGCCAGGAGAGCAGAGAAGGCTGGGCTTCAGCTTTGCCCACATCTGCCCCTGCTTCTCCCAGCGCAGCTCTCTTTCTTGCATGGATTATGTGTTTGTACTGCAGGGTAATAGTACTTCTCAACAAAGGACTTCAAAGCTAAGGTTGGAAACTCACGCGCCGGGCAAGCTCTAGGATCCCTCCTGCCTCCTCGAATCTTCTGTTTCTCATGATGTGAGAGTATGTTGTGCTGAAGACATGATGAAAAGGGGGAGCAGGCAGAAATATAAAGGAAAAACCAGTGTGCCAAAGGGTATCAGGGTTTTGGGTAGGGGGCCCTGGGGTCTTGTTTGGTAGTGGAGTTTCGCATATCATTGGAAAGGGAGTTCCTTCCTTTCTCCTTCATGTTGATGGTTCTCAAATGTAGAATTGGGCCTTCCTGCCTCCGATCAGGGGCAGAATCCAAACTGAATCACCTGTTTCTCATTAAGAGTCTGTTCTGTGGTCTGTAATTTAGTTTAAAATATATCTCCTGAGACACAACGACAAAAATCCATGCTGTTAGTTGCCCTAACTTGTTTACAGGTTGCAGGAGGTGGTTCACCAGCTTTTCATCAAAAGACCAAGCTGCAGAAATGTTTCCACAGGCATGAAGCCATCGTTACCTCCAATTGACACTAGAGGTTCAGGTATGAGCCTGTTTTTATAAATGGGCTTACGCTGATCAAGCTGTTGCTATTCAAAATATGCAAATTAGTTAAAAATATTATAAATACTATAGGAACTCATCTTTCTGTGGTACTGGGGATTGAACCCAGGGGCATTCCACCTTTGAGCTACACCCTCAGTCCTATTTTATTTTTTATCTTGAAACAATGTCTTGCTAAGTTACTGCATGCTGGTTGTTATAGGTAGATATAAAATGTCCCCTAAAGAGCTCATTTATTAATGTCTGGAGCTGATGTAATTGAGTCATGAGAGTTGTAATCCCGGGAGTGGATAAATCCATTGCAATGGATTTTTCTGAGTGGTAGCCCAGGCCAGTAGGGTGTGGCTGGAGGTGGGTCCCTGGGGGTGCAGCCTTGGGGATTATATAAATGGTTCCTCTTCTCCCTGCTGGCTCTCTCTTGCTTCTGGCCTCCATGATGTGAGGACCACAGCCCACGTGCTCTCCCTTTCTCTGCCTCCCGCAGCCATGCCCTGAGATCTGCAGTCCCCAGCCTCACATGGGCGGAACCCCAAACCGTAAGAAAATAAATCTTCCTTCCTCTATGCTACGTGGTCAGGTCTTTGGATTATGGCTGTAGGAATGCTGACTGGAACACTGGCCTTGAACCTACAATTCTCCTAGCTCAGCCTCCCAAGTACTGGGATTATGGGCCTGCTCTACCATGCCCAGACTACAGAAATACTTCTGCACTTGCATAGAGAGAGCATAACCACCCAGAGACACCAGCAATCTAAACTCCTCACAGGGATATTTGAAGCTTGATTCTGATTCTGAGATTCCCTGATTCAACCTCTAAGATTAACTGGATCCTTGCTCCCAGAACACTGTCACTTTGGGCTTATGCAAAGCCACAGTCACAACAATTAGGAGGGCAAAGACTTGGATTTCATCCAGTTTATAGAGCAGATTGTATGACTGTTTTGCTTCTTTGCTAGTCGATACTTATCTAAGGGGCAAACTTTGGCCTGTTTCTAGTAGAACGTGGAACAGAATTTTGGGGACAGAAATGTATACCTTTATTACTCAAAGTGTGGTGCATGCAACCAGCGGCACAGTCGTCACCTTGTTATGCTCAGACCCTTTGTCCCGGAGAGACCACCAGGAGACCAAGCCGTATGCAACCACAGAAGAGCCTTTATTCAAGCTTAAGCTTGGGTGCCCGACATAAACTGACACAGCAGTTCAGTACAGGGACCTCAGGCACGCTTTTGCTTCAGTTTTTATAATTTTCAAACAAAGAGCCTCAGTTTCCCTCTGCTAATTGGACAGTTCCATGTGAGTTTGCCTGACCTTTACCAGAATTGGTTATAGATACAGTTGATCATCACAGACTGGTTAGACATTCGCTGTCCTTGTACATTCTATATTGGAAGATGTTTTCCCTAACTTTCCAGACTGTTACAGTAATAGTAACTACAATAACCATTAATCTATAGAAGGCCATCTTAACCTCAGTCAGGAGGTTCCCAAGTAAGGACGTTTTGCTTTCCCAACAGATGTCTAGGTCAGGGAGTGAGTCCGCTAAGGACATCCTGCCTTGTTAGCCAGAGCCTGCAGCAAGCAGTTTTAACTTTAACTATTTCAATGCTGTAAGGGGGTCCTTACAACCTGGGAGTGTGTTAGAACACAGAACTGGGCCCACCCCAGACTGATGAAATCAGATCTGTATTTTAATAGGATCCCAGGGGATTTAGGGCCAAGTTCAAGTTTGAGGAGTTCTGTTACGGGCTGCACCTACCTGTAGCTTTAGATAGTTATTGATATCAAAAAGACTCTAATAATTGTGAAGCATGAGATTGGCCTAGGCCATTCTGTAATAGCATGCAAGAATTTCCAGGGACTTTATGCTGGGACCCTCTAAAAGTGCTTGGAAGGAAGGGGGAGAGAGAACCAGGGAAGCAAGTGAGGGTAGCAGAGGTTGCAGACACAGATATCTACGCGGACAAGGTCAACTTAGAAAACAAAGCGGGAGTGATGCAAATTACTGTGGACTGGAGCATTTACTCTCTTCGAAACAGCTACCAGCCAGTTATGGTGGTGCACACTTGTAATCCTAGTACTTGGGAGGCTGAGACAGGAGGATGGCAGGTTCGAGGCCAGTCAGCAACTTAGAGAGACTTTCATCACATAAAATATAAAATAGGGCTTGGGGGGTGTAGCTTGGAAGTAGAATGTCCCTGGACTCAATCCCCAGCACCACACAAGTGTGCACGCACACACACACATACACACACACACACACACACACACACACACACCAGCCACCATTATTCAGCTCTGCACTGTTGCCACACAAAATGTGAGCCCAGTGACGTCAGAAGTTCTCATGTTTTTCAATTTTTAATGGAAAATTCCCTGATTTTTATTCACTGGAAATCACTAGACCCAATTTAATTCTATCAGCTAACAAGAGCTGAGCTCACTCAGTCACCATCTCCTTCAAAAGACCCACAGCCAGTCACTTCTCTCTCTATTTCTATTTGTGTATTCCTTTCGTGGGTTATTATTAGGGAACATATAATTTCCCCAATCCATTAGAATAATAATGATGGACTTAGGAGACCTGAGCCAAAGGCTCAGAGAATGCATTGCTGATTTTAGTTGGAGTTAATATCCTTGGGAAGCTGCAGCTTTCCAACAGGATCTCAATTTTCTGATGGTGAATCCGAGGGTTGGGAGATCACACTCCTTAATTGCTCACCGCTATCTGAACAGGTGGTACTATAGGCTTTGCAACTTGGAGAAACATGGCTGAGATCAGAGTTGGGGATTAGTAGAGTTTGATTTCTCCCGGGGGTGGGGCACAGGGCGCTGGGGGGTGAGCAGTGGTGGGGGGTGGGAGAGCTCAGAGCTCCCAGGTGGATGCAGCCAGTGGTTTCCTTGAGGAGGTGCCCTGGACTTGAATGCCTGCCAAGGTGTTCTACAGACCACCTGCGTTGCAACTTCTTGAAGCGTATTTTAAAAATGTAGAATCCCAGGTCCAACTGCACACCTAGTAAATGAAATTTCTAGGTGTGGAGCTAGAAAAGAACAATTTAAACAGACTCCTCAGATGGTTCTGTATATATTAAGAATGCAGAGTTATAGTATTTCAGTGAGATGTTAGGTGGTAGCCCATTGCTTCCATTTCTACCGAGGATAGAGTAAAAAGAAACACTTTATCTGTTGTAAGAAGAATTACGGTGTGTTGGAGGTGACAATGGGATTGGGATGCTTGTGCAGTGGCATCACGCCAGAGGGCCAGCACCCCTGACTTAAACCAGGTACTTAGTTCTCTGGGGGAAATGCTCAGATCCCAGCATCTAAAGGGAGAATCAGGGTTTCACAGCCACAGACAGTCTTCCTGGCAATCTTTCATTCCTGGCTGACTCCCTGGTTTTTTAAGGACATGGCACTGGTATTAAAAGTCGTGGGCTGCTGGGCATGGAGGCGCAGGCTTGTAATCCTAGTACTTGGGAGGCGGAGACCGGAGGATCTGGATTCGCAGCCAGCCTCAGCTACTTAGTGAGGCCCTCCGCAACTTCGTGAGACCTGTTTCAAAATAAAGTATAAAAATTAGGGCTGGGGGTGTAGCTCAGAGGTAGAACGCCCCTGGGTTCCATCCCCGGTACCGCAAAAAAAAATAAAAAAATAAAAAAAAAATAAAAGTCGTGGGCTGCACCTATCTAAGGAAGGGTTTCCCTACTTCTTCTGCAGGGTGTGGGCCCAAGGTGCATGCTTTCTCTTAACTTCTCACCTTGGTAAGTGGACCAGACACCACTGGTGCTGGCCCAATTGCCATTCCTCTCCCCTCCCTTCCTTTTTTTCCTTCTTTACTAACAATGACAATGACTAAAACACCCCCTTACTCAACATCTCTTATGGCTCTAGATATCCACAGGCTCCATTTCTGCCAAATTAGACATAAGGAGAAGTCTATCAAGTGGCCCTGGGTACAATTTTCCTTCCTAATGAAAACTAATGCCTCAACAATAGCCCCCGCTCTCCTCTAGCCTGCCTGGGACCTTGGTGGTATAAACAAGCGATGTCTGGGGCTATTGCAGCCATCACACAACCATGAGACAAGAAGCCTTAGACTAACAGCCAACATGCCAAGGAGGGAGATGTGGAAGGATGGATTGGGCCAGGGTCCTTGATGCTGTCATTAAGCTGCCATCGAATCTTGGGACTTGGGACTTCCCAGTGCCTTGGTATAGGAAATAGCATGATGTGATTTTTGTTTAAGCCATTGTTAGGTATCATTACCTACAGTTTAAGGCACTCTAACTGATGCACAAGTTATGTAATCTTTCTAAGCCTAAACTTTCCCATCTAGATGGAGGCTGCCAGGTGTGGTGTCACACACCTGTAATCCTAGTATTTGGGAGGCTGAGCCAGGAGGATTACAGATTTGAGGCCAGCCTCATCAACTTAGCCAGACCCTCAGCAACTTACCAAGACTCTGTTTCAAAATAAGATAAATAAATAAATAAATAAATAAATGGCTGGGGGTGTAACTCAGAGGTAGAATGGCCCTGGGTTTCATCCCCAGTACCAAAATAAATAAATAAATAAACAAATAAATAAATAAATAAATAAATAGTGAGGCTAATACCACTCAGGAGGGGCGGGGGTAATTGAATGTTTTGATCTACACAGGCCACCTCATGTAATGCTGTTTACTCAAAGAGGGTATTCAATACATTTTAAGTAGGAAAGATATGGAGAAAAATTGGAAGTATCTAGCACTGCTTGCTAGAATATTACCACAGCCACTTGATGCACCTTCTTTTTTTTATACTTTTATTGGTGCATTATAGTCTCACATCACGATGTCGTTCATAGTGATAGTGACACATGCACACAGCACTTGGTGGGCTTTCCCCTGGCTCCCTCCTCACTCCCCCCTCCGCTATACAGGGTATTGGGATTGGCATTGGTATTCTCACATATGTACATAATGTCGATGGTCTAATATACAAAACGAACACGTACTACAATGCCTTTTTTGCTTTACACTGCTTTGCCTTATGACTTCTTATGTAAATGCCATGTGTGTACATTTATATATTTTTTTCCTACCATCCTTTTCAGTGTTTCCCTGGGGAGCTATTTCCCCTATTTTTGGGGAGGCAGGTTTAGCACAGCAGCGTTTAAAGGCTCAGAAAACATTCTGTTTACAATAGCTATCCATTTAAGAACTCTCTACATCTGTCTCGCTGGTTTAAGCCTTATTGTATCACATTTTCCAAGTTCGTGTAAGTTGCAGCAGGCCACAGACGTTACCAGAACCTTGGAAAGGATGTTCATCGATCTACTATGAAAATACCGCAAAGCCCATTTTCCTCCCAGATGGGGAAACAAGCTGGCTGGTAAAGCTGCCTCGCCTTCGTCTCCCTTCTCTTTGTCCCTTCAGAAGTGGCTGCTCTCACAGACTTGGGGAGTTGTTGAAATCGGCTTTATTTTTCTGCTGCTTAGAAAGCAATCAACTTGTCTATGAAAATCATCTTCCATTGTCAGGACAACAATGGCCCTGGCAGCCTCCTCTCTGTCTTCGAGTGGAATTCAAAAGTCACTGGTCTCTTCTAATCCCCAAGGGGAAGAAAGCAGCCGAAGTGCCGCTGCAGAAGTGTTGGGTAAAGTACTCCATGTCCTCCTTCCTTCTCACCAAAGTGTGCAAGATGGCCCTTCCTCCCCAGGAAAATTTCAAGGGGATAAAATTGACAACTTATAATTTCCTCTTACTTATTTTTTGGCAATACACTACACTTCAGGATGCAGAGACCTAGCTCCTTGGTAAAAAGTGGCTGTGGAGGCTGACTTAGCCTCTGCTGGTGCTGACTGAGGCAGGCTGCTGGGGAAGGGAGCCCTATCCACATTGTCCAGATAGACTGCGGTCCTATGATTGTGACATCGCACTAAATTCAGAACCAAGACTGCGTGCAAGACTGCTCAAAATATAGCCTTCACGAGTAGTGTCAACTCCTGGAGGCAGACTCTACATACCTATTTTCCAGAACATTCTGGAATGTCCCTGGTCAAGCAAAGTTGCTCCTTCAAGAGTGGTTTGGAACATAGTACTTATGAGCATAGGTTTACAATAACGTGGCCTGAGTTTTAACCTTTCTTCTATCATTCAGTGGGCAAATTATACATCCCAAGGGCAAATTATTTAACCTCAGTTTCTGAATTTGTAAGATGAGGGTTTTAGTAAAACCTACCTCACAGTTGTGTCTTTAAAGACCAGGTGAGGTAATGGATATAAGCTGTGTGGCACATTAGTCAATATATATGTTATTTTCATGAATACTGTGTAATAATCTCCTTATGGATCACTTATTCATTCAGTGAATATTGATCAAGTGCCTATGATGTGCTAGGAATTGTTCTTGTGCCAGAAAATATTCTCTTCTTGCTGAAGTTCAGAATGAGCTATCCACCTTGATAGACGTGTGGCTTAAGATCCCATCAATCAGCTGTCCCTCTCCCATGCAGCTGCCAATCATAGGCATGTTCCTATAGAATGACCCACCCTTCCCGAAGACAACCCACCTCCTTACTAGAAGTAAAACGTCTTTCACCCTGCTGTGTGTTATCACACCCGGTTTTTGAGAGCATTTCAAACCCTGCCTTGAGTCCTGGGAGCAAAGGTTTTGCTGACTACACCTAATGAGTCTGGCATGGCAAAACGTTCCACTCAGCACAGTGTTGCATTGATTTGCTGAATGTCTTTGGATTCCCCTTCTGGTGAAATGTCTGGAGATTGCCTGGTGGTTTCCAACATAGTAGGTAATCAGAGACCAGGAAAACAGATAAAGATAGAACAAAGGATTCCTGAAGGTGGGAGATAAAAAGGAAGATGATATTAGTCCATTTTTAGATTTGATATTCTTTTCCATTTCCATGACAGTTGAAACATTCCTTTCCAACCCTGAAAAAATATTGAATACCATAACTTGTTCTGGATTCTCCTCTGTGAGACAAGATAAGCAAGCAAGATGCCATTTGCATGTCCTCGAAGCCATGTTTCTTGGAGTGATGCTGGTCAAGCAGCTGTGCCACAAAGCACAGGGTGGTGGTGGTGGCGTGATGACAGAGTACTTAGCCAAGCACTTGTTGTGAACCAGGCCTAGGCCAAGTCTATACAAATGCCACCTGATTACTAGGAGGAGTTCATTATCTGAAAGGAGGGCTGGCTTGTGGAGAGAGGGAAATAAATGAGGATGATTTGATTTTTTAAGATCTTTTGTCTTTACCTGAGTAGGGGTAATGATCTCTGGCATCTATAGATTCCCTTCCCTCCTCCGTGGAGGCGCACTGCTAAACCCTTATCTCATCTCATCCTTGCAAATGATGGAGTTGCTCGTTAAAGGATAGGTAGATTTTAAGTCTTTAGCTCTTGTAAATCTAAGTTTTCATCATAGCTGCTTAAAAATAAAGCCTGTAGCCAGGCGTGGTGGCACACGCTTGTAATCCCAGTATCTGGGAGGCTGAGACAGGAGGATCACAGGTCGAGGATAGCCTCAGCTAGTAGTGAGACTCTCAGAAACCTGGCAAGACCCTGTTTCCAAATAAAAATAAAAAATAGGGCTGGGGGTGGTGTAGCTTGGAGGTAGAATGCCCCTGGGTTCAATCCCCAGTGCCATTCAAAAAAAAAAAACACCAAAAAAACCCACACCCAAACCCTGTGCAAAAACATACTATTTGTCCCTTTTACAGAAGAAAATTGAGTTACAAGCAAGTTGAAAAATTTGCTCAAGGGAATAGCCGGTGAGAAGCAGTACTGGGATTCAAACACTTAAGAGTGTCTAAGACCCACACTCCTGCCCACTGTTCAGAGCTCAGCCATGGGAGAAGTGAGACTCTGAGCTGAGACAGCATCACTCTCCATGCTCTGAAAGGAAAAGACCTTTCTCCAGTCTCCTTTCCCCTCCTCCAAATACAGGAAGAGTTATAAACACAGACGTATCCTGATACTGGTACAAAATCCTTTAAAGGCCCGGAAAAAATTAGTGCTCAAAGCAGAAGATAGTCACTCCAGGAAATAGCCCAAACCCTTTGACCTCACTAGGCCAGGACTGCATAGCTACAACCTTGCACGGATTGTCAAGAACGAGCTACATGCAGGAATCCATCAAGATGAGCACCGAGGGAGGAGAAACTCGCTACCACTCAATTCAAGTTCTGCCATCAAGACTGTTTTATGCTTTAGTTATTTCTCACCTGGTCTATTGTCGGTACCTTGGCAAGCCCTTTCGATTCATCTGTCATGCTTTTACCGTCTATTCAAAACACAGAGACCCATTTATTTTTTTCCCCCACCAGCTGTAATTCTCAAACCACTCTTTACTCAGGCAATTATACCAGCTTTCTGTTTCATCAGAGAATTCAATTTAAAATTTTAGTGCCAGTGGTTAAAATACTTACTTCATACATAACTCGAGGTTTGTATGGTTTTAATTCACATTTATGTTGCTGTTCACACTTTGCATTCTTTAATTGATTTATTTGTTAGCTATGCCATCTGCAGAGTTTAGGTACTGAGCTTTCACAAATGACTTTTTTCCCCCCTCTCAAAGCTGTTTTGAAAACTATTTCCCTCACCTTACTGCAATTAAAGCTATGCTACATTCTCATCTCCGGAGTTGAACATTTTTTATAGCATTGCCTTCTTGTATCTGTATCCTGAATTAGATTGTTACAGGCTTGGGCATTTACGACAGTAACCTATGAACCACAGAACTATTTTTGGTGGTGTTCCATGGCTGGCGACCTCTAACTTGAGCTCTGTTATCTACACCACAGGCATCATAAAAAATCTGTTTCAGTGGAATAAAAGCAGTTCGCTGGTTCTTTGGATTAGTTAAACGTCCAATTTGTGAATGTGGAGAAGTCCCCTATCCCAAACCTGTGTATATGAATGGCTCTCTTGCGGCTTATATTCCATAATGTTAAGTTGAAGGGGTTTTTCCCATCTTGGTGTGACCAGCATCTAGCCTGCTGCCTAGAGTCTGCACTTGATCAATACATGTCTGTTCAATGAGTAAGTTATAAATCCAGATTATTTATCATTATAGTTCTAAAACACGATGTGGCCATGTCCAGCAGGAACTTGAAACAGAGAAATGTAGTCTTCCTCTGGCTTCGCTGGACCTCTGGAACATCTTGGAAGTATTACGATGGGTTAAGATGGAGGGCCATGCAACGATCACCTTCTTTTCCTTTGATGCCAATGTTGCCAACTGTGTAGCATTATTTCTTCTATGTTCCTGTTAGTGGTTTGATGGGTGACAGGTGTGAGGGTCCATTGCCTTTGACATCTAGGAGTATCCTTAAGAATTACAATTTTAAGTATGGGCAAGTTTTAGACTTCTGCCTTCTTAAAAGTCTTTGCTCTGACTAATACTGGAAAAAAAAGGAACCCAACAATTCCTTAAGATTCTTTTCATGCCTATAAATCTGTACAGAGCAATGCTTCTTACCTCGCCTTCACATTGGCATCATTTAGGAACCTTTAACACCCTTCAAAGTTTGGATCCCACCCCAGAAAGCGGATTTAATTGGTCTGGGGTGTGGCCTTGGCACAGGGGATTTCGACATTTTCCCAGTTGATTCTCTTGTGCAGCAAAGGTTGAGAACTGCTGACATAGAATGTAATTTTTAAATACTCAAAAAGCCAGAACTCTAAATGTGCCACTTTACATTACTACTGCTATTTTTTCAGGTTTTTCATATTAAAGTACTTGCAGTGACTCTCCCTGAACTGTTTAGAACCGTATTTTTCAGTGCCAGTGGCAGATCACCTGGAAAATGTGTTAAATATGCAGATTTTTAGACCGCCACTTTAGGTATTTTGCTTCTATATAATTGTGGTAGATCCAAAGTCTACACTTTAAAAATATATACCCAATGATTCCTGTGCATGCTGAAGTTGAAGAGGTATGCCTCAAAATGACATCTGAAAAAGCTGAAACATTGTTGAGGTAGTTCTAACAAAGAGTATAACTGGTCTTATGATCCAGTGTCATAGATGAATAATGATTTTAAAAAGTACAAAGAAAACATAGGTTTACCCGTCCTTGTTAATTTTCTAGTAGTTTTTGGAGTGCAAATTACATATCAGCAACAGTAATAACTTTTGAAAAAAACTATGAATCTCTTACATTAGCGCACAATGTCAACTTTATGTAAAAATATGAACTTAAAAATTATTAGATGAATCTAATTGATTCATTAATTGATCCTTTAGTTTAAAGAAGGTGTGAAAGAATTCAAGACTATCATGTTAATTTCAATTTATGCTTAAAATATTAGTCCTTGATGCCCTAGTGTTTTAAAGGATTAGAGGAAAATTTAAGGCATCCAGTTATGTTAAACAAATTTAAGAACTCTCAGGATAGAAAACACTTTGAGGCTTTAGGACAAGCACATATTTTAGTTTAGGGTTGACAAACTCCTCTGTCTAGCTTAAACTTTAGTGGGAATTCAGGGAAAAGAAAATGAATTACTCAAGCTGGAACTAAATCAAAATGTCAAGTTAACACATTTTGGCTTGTAATAGTGCCAGGGATCTAATGTCTGCATGATCAAGGCCACAGATTGCCAAATCATTTTAAAGATAACGTCCTTACCAGAATGCTGGAGCTTTCCTTTTATTTTTTTTCCTAGCTCTTTCCTATCTGTGCTTTACCCCAGGCTAACCAAGACCTGACAAGATCACATTGCAATTAATTGAAACAGCTGCAAAAAAAAAAAAACAGCTGCAAAGAAGTGTTAACACAGAAGTCCACAAATCCAGAAAAAATAAAAAGACTAGTAGTTTCTCCATGATAGTGAATGATGCATTTGGTTTTTTTGCTTCTGAAAGTTGAATAGTGGATTGATATATCTGAGATAGTATTATATACAAATGAAGAATATTAGTAGACCATGGGCCACTGTTTATTTCTTGAAAACTTTCCTTGTTGGTCCTCTTTTTTTCCTAATATTTGTTTCCTGAACAATATACTCTTCCATGACTCCCACAGCCAATTCCTGGCCACAGGGATGGGTTTATAACCAGGGTTGGTCTATTCATAGTAACCTTTACACAACTGGCCCCTTGTTTGGTTATATTATCCAAACTTTTTAGAGTCCAATGTAGGGTTTCCCAATTTAGAGGTTCAGAAGCAGCCCAGCCTCTAGGGTCAGGATACAGAAAAGATGTCAAGGGTATCCTCCCTGCCATTTGGAGAAAGCCAGTCTTCAAATAGAAATAAGCAGAAATTAGGGGAAGACATAGAAAGTTTTGGAGGCATTGCATCTTGGTTCTAATTCCTGAAGCCTTGGTTCCTACAAGTTTCTTCAATTCTATGAGCTCTTCTCTACATTTTTGTTTGTTTGTTTGTTTTTTGCTACAGTAACTAATAAACTCCCTTTTGGCCTATTTTGAATTGAGTGTCTAATATTTGCAACCAAAGTTTAACCTAGAATATGAGATCAACTAATCTCATATATCATTTTACAGATAACAGATATTGATTTCCCTAATGGTATACATAACCATTGAATTCATCTTTCTTTGCTCTTCAACCTATTGGTAAGAAAAAGTGGAAATTTTAAGGGTTTCTGGGGGCCTGTGTGTTTAATAGCCCCCCTTGCATTAGTAATTGGTCTCAAGTACACTTGTGAGTGACTGGGTAAACTAGCTTCGGTTCTGAGAGGGAACACTCTCCTAGGACATGGGGCGATAGCTCTGTGGCAGTGTAGCTGTGTTGATTATTGCTCCATGGTAGAGATATTCTCTGTGGATTCAAGGCCCAAAAGATGCAATACCCACAGTCCTTCTAAGAGTTGAGTTTGTGAATGAACCTTGAATGACCTAAGCAGCTGAGTGTTATCATTAAAACATCAAAACTTCAAGTCAAAATATATTTTTGTCATAGTGTTAACAGCAAAGTACTAAACTCACAAGAGTAACCAGCAATAGTGACTACATTCACAAAAGTTAACTACCATGCAAAGAATATGTTATGAAAAACTGTAACACCCCCATGTGCCCTAATAAACCATGACATGACATGTTTAGATCCTGTGGAGTAACATGGTAGGTCAGACTGATGGTCCTAATTCTTGTTTTTGTCACAGTTTCATATACTTCTACCTTCTGCCCTGTAGCTCTGCATAGCTTCCCCGGTGGGCAGTCACCCCCTCATCCAAGTAACACTGAGCTTGCTCAGAACTGCTCTGACAAATGTAAAGTTAGCGTCTAAAGATGTCTGCATGCTTGAGCTCCTTTCTGCACTCTGTACCCATTATAGGTGGAATCTGCATAATTGAGAATGAAATTTGGCCTCTTTTTGAATAGGCAACATTTACACATGCTATAAAATTCAAAGGGTACAAAAGGGTATACATGAAAAGTCAGCCCCTTAAGTCTGATCCTCAATCACTGCATTCCCCTTCCCAGAAGAAGCTGCTTATCTGTTTCCAGAAAAACTTTATCCAAATACAAAAGAAGCCGAATAGCAGTATTTTTTTAAAAAGTCAACTCAGGCCAGAGAGGTAGGGGCTTCTGAATCAGGCTGGAAAGTCAAGCTCTCATAGGCAGAACTATAAAAGATTTACTGTAGACTGAAATTAGAATTGTCACATAGAGCAGTCTAATTTAAAACTCTTAAAAGTGTACTGTTTCCAAAACACACTCACGATTACTTTAGGGTATATCTGAAAAATGAGGCGATTGCTTCTTGGCCTAAAGCAGGTAGTAGATAAGCACATGGTTGTAATTTTAATTTGCACTGTCCTCAAACCATGTTTCTCTCCTTTTAGAGACATCATTTCAATTAACACCGAACACGTGAAGAACACAATAAAACTGATTTTCATAGCAATATAGAAGTTAACTATTCTCATTTTAATTGATTTGGGAATAAAACTGAATTTAAAAAACTGAGTTTGAAATGGTCACTTGTATCTTTAATTTTAATTCATTTGTACCATAAATTGACAGTAGTTGATATTTTCATCTGCAAAATGAGCAAAACCATTGGTCAAATTTTAAAATTTATTTATAAAATTTAATTTTGCTTTTAAAAAACAATTATTCAATCCATGAAGATTAACCAAAACATAAACCCTATCAAAGTTTATTATAATAACCTTTCATAGAATCAATAGCCTTTTAAAAAACAGTTAATGAATACTTTAATGTAAAACCACAATGTAAAAATAGGAGCTTTAGATTTAGTGACTGAAATAAAAGCAGATAAATAATATTTTTCATAGGGAAAAATACTTAAGGGGAAAAAAAACAACAGTATAACATGTGTAGAGAAGGAAATTTAAATATCAGTTTAGTTCCTCATTGCCAGCATGGCATTTATATCCCAGATGAGATTTCGTAATTGATCCATAATTTGCTTCAGCTGTTGATTCTTCTGTTTGAGTTTCTGTGGAAACAAAAGAATTTATCTAGAATGTTTCATGAAATACAGACCATGAAGCTAGAAGATTAAAATGTCATAAGTTAGGACTCTAACGATCCAGACAGAAATCAAGCTAAATATCAAGTAAGGAAGAAGGTCTCAACCATTTCCTGTGCTCAAATACTCCCAGACAGGCATCCTGAATTCTAATTCATCCCACCGAGGACTGTGGCTCCAGCCCCCCACTCTGTCTACTCCTCCACCACCATCAAAGAAAACAAACTTGACATTTAATTGTTATAAAACATTAATATTTAGATTTTCTAAGGGGCACTGGGACATAATGGTCAAGAGCACATACTTGAGCCAGATTTTCTGGGTGTTCAGATGCTCCGCTTTCCCTAATTAAATAGATGACAATGACCAAATTATTTTCACATCAGAAAAAGGGGGGGGGTAATAACCGAACCTACATTCTAAGAGTTGTTAGGATTAAATATCTGATTCATGTAAAGTGTTAGAACTGCCTGGCATGTGAGTAAGCATTCAACAAATGTCAGTGGCAGGCACAGAAAGTAACTGTCAATATAAAAAATAAAGTATAATAAAAACAGGATGCCCAATGCAACTGGTCTTTCAAAACGTGTCACAAGTCACTGTTGGCCCATAGCATCAAGTGCAATCTACTTCTAATTCTGAAAACACAAGACAAAAGGGCACAGTGACTGATGCAATAATTGTCACAACTAAGATTTACTACATGCCTCAAATGCACACAGCGTGTGTCTCTGTGTTTCTGCTCTTAGATTCTACTAGACTATGGTTTATAAACTTCTTTTTAAGCGTTCTTTCTTCAAGTCCTATGTGGTAAATATCTGCTTAGATAAAACAAGACATAAGCAGAGAGCTTCTGGTTAGAGTGTTTACTGGTTATTATAATAATAGTCATTATTATTCAATAACCTTTTGGAAACACTGGATTTGGAGATACAAGATTTAATTAGATTATTATTATTTTTTTTTTGCTGTACTGGGGATTGAACCCAGGGGCATTCTACCTCTGAGTTACACCCCCCAGCCCTAATTTTTATTCTTATTCTTCATTTTGAAACGGGGTCTCACTAAGTTGCAGAGGGCCTCACTAAGTAGCTGAGGCTGGCCGCGAACCCGGATCCTCTGGTCTCAGCCTCCCAAGTATTGGGATTACAAGTGTGCGCCACCCACCATGCCTGGCTTAATTAGATTATTTTAAAGATATGATATTAAATTACCTTCAGGTAAACTAGTATATGTTCATTAGCAAGAGGCCTAAAGATCTCAGTTTTTATTTCATCAGAAAATTAAAAAGCAAAGTAAGATTAAGTAAGTTGCCTTATATGACTTCTATCTGGAGCTAAAGCAATGAGAGGAAGTAGGTAGTTAAAAGGGAAGTCCAAAAACCTCTTACTGGAAAATAGAAAAAGCCATTATAGAGGCTTTAATAATCTTTAATTATATTAATTAAACTTAATTCATATTTGAAAATAGAATCAGCACAATATAGACAAAATATCTGACCATAGAGCACACAGGGTTTGGTGTCACCCACTTTAACGTGGTCTTTGGGGAAGAAATGCTATTAGTACTTTTAGTCACTCAGTCTTGTTGCTTGGTTTTTAGATTACTCATCTTGCCTGATGTGTCACCATGACTATGTGGTAGTCGGTTGTTTAGGCAGTTGTGTATATTATTTAACAAAACTGACCAGATTACCAGGACACATGGGGAATAATCAACCTATAAAGTCTTTGATTGTAGAGACCAAGAAGTGGACACTTGAGCACCCTAAAGGAACAGAAGAGCAAAGGTGCACACTGACACGCCAAGCTCCGTCCAGCTTGTGATTCCATCTTAGACACATCCCTCTCCTCAGCTTTCTCATCAATGAACGGGGATTGCAGAATCTAAGGTCCCTGCCAGCTGTACTTTGTGTACATAAAATGACAGTCATTCTGTCATAAAATGACAGTCAGCTACAGAGGCACAAGACTGAAAACCAGTGAGTTTGGTTTTGTGAACTAATCTGTGGCTTCAAGATGGTTCTAAGTGTGGTTCTCTTCATCAATGCTAAACACTATGCCCAGCACTGAGCCATCTCCACAGGCTGTGAAAAACTTCAGCTTTCACCATTTACCTTTTGACTCTACCTTTTCAGGAGGGATGTGGAGAAGAGCAATTGAGTAAGAATAAATGGAAAAGAAAGAGAGTTGATTTAAAAAAAATCGAATTTGCATTACTAAGTTTGCAGATAGCCTTCACAATGGTACCATTACTGGAATAAATGCAAAGCCTACCAAAAAGACTACTTTCAAGAATGCCCACTTAAAAATATAAATTCTGATATACTTGCTTATTTTCTTTTTAAAGCTTCATTAATTCCTAAAAAATAAAGTAAGCGTATTGAAATCTAGGCAATAGCAAAAAAAATTTTTAAAAGTGTGATATGTTACAAGGTACTTGGAGAGTTATTCTCAAGGATGCCACAAAGTTTTAAATTGAAAAAATTAGCATACAAGTAAACTATCTAGAGTCAAAACACGTCATGAAACTATCGACAGCAGAGCTGACAGTTATGCTTATTAGTGGCTAAACTGTAAATAAATTTTTATGACATGATATAGGATTTAATATATACAATTTTGCCACTGATTGATTTTAACAGAGGTTGACAGCTGCTATTTTCAAAATCCATCAGCTGTGCCTAATTTGTTACATTAACAGGTGAATGTGTAAGCAGAGTAGATACTTACAAAATATGTTTATGCTAAGTCATACCATGTAATTTAATATTCAACACAAAGATGTGACACTTGATCAAAAATGCTTTAATTTCTAAATGCATGAACTCGATTATGTGTCAACTCTGTAAATACTGCCACTACCTCTTTCAATTTTATTTTACCATCAACAGAATAGCCTCAAGCAAAATAAAACTCATTCTGATGTTCCTAAAGGATAAAGTCTGAAACAAGAATTCACCCTTTACTTGGGTATCAGGGCTTAAGGATTTCAGAATACATGAAGGAAAAACAAAAGAAAGTATTTAAGCCAGTTCATTTTGTCTCCTCATGATTTACATCAAGTACCAATTAAAAACTGTGTGCTTCAAAGTGTCCTGGCACTAAGGTAGGCACTGGTAACATGCACTGTCAGAAACCAGACAGAACAAATGCACAGTCTGTTTTGTACAACTTCATGTATATGACCCAGCAATAATGAAAATGACTAATTGAGGATAAAATAAGGGGTATAAATGTACTTATTTTATTTAGATTATAAAGAAATATGCAATAATACAACTGAATATTTTTAATTGAATGTGAAAAATAAAATTTGATTACTAATTATATAGATGCATAATGCAACTTAGTTATTTAATGCAAGCAAATGCCAATGTGTTAAAAATGCATTATTTTTGTTTCTGTAAAGATCCATCAAAACATGACCTGGGTACATAAAACAGGCACTGCTTTATTTCCAGGAAAGAGTCTTTTGTTCTCCAAGAAGCAGCTTGTCCGTCCATCTGAAATGGGCACGAGGACAGACAACATATCAGGCTGCTTCACGGCAGAAACTCTGGTACTTAGGACAACGCCTGGCACAGAGCAGGCACTCACATACTTGGCTATTATTAAAAAGTTGTCATTTTTATACTCCATGCTCTAATAGGTAAGAAGTATTTTGAAGTATTCTGAATGTTTTAGTGTTACTGTCCCCCAAAGGCCCATGTGTTCAGAGACTTGGTCCCTTGCCTGTGGTGCTACTGGGAGGTGGTAGAAACTTTAGGAGATCGGGATAGAGGGAGGTTTTAGGTCACTGGGAGTGTCTTTGAAGGGGATTGTGGGACTGGGGTCTCCTCTTCTCTTCCTCTTCCATACAGGGCCATAAGGTGAACAGGCCTCCTCTAATGAGTGCTCCTACCATATGTACTGTGCCACCACAAAGAGTCCCAAAGCAATGGGGCCAATCAGTCATGGCCTCAAAGTTTGAAAAATGTGAGCCAGAATAAGCCTTTCCTCTTTTTAAGATGACTTACTTCAGGTAATCATTATAGTAACAGAAAGTTGGCTGACACACTAGTAAGATTTTATGAATTTAATAGCTGAGAACAGGGCTGGTCCCCCTGGAAGGATGGGAGACAAGCATCACCTCAAGGCACCAAGTGAGGCCCGGGCGTGAGGACTAGACAAGGGCTGAAAGAGGTGTGTGTGCTAAGAGCCCAGATGGCTCAAAGACTGATTTTCTACACAATCCCTCTCTGTCATATTAAATTCTCATATTCAATGGGAAGGCTGTTTTTTGGCTATTATTTTACTAATTTGTCTCTGTGTGTCAGGATTACACACTTAATTACTGTCTTTATAATATCTTCATATTACGTTTTGATTTTTGAAGCAAAGAATTTTACTTTATTACTCATCAGAATTTTCTTTAAAATTTTTCTTGTTTCGAGAAAAGGAAACCTCATTTGGATTTTATTGGGATTTGTGTTTTGATTGGTATTGTACTAAAATCCTACTATTTCTGCATGCTTTCGAGAAAAGTCCTATTTGGATATGGACTATTATTGTATTAAAACTACGATGTAATCAAGAACAGCATTTTTTATAATATGATAATTTCCCTCCCCAAAACTTTGTTAATGTTTTTATTCAAAATGTTTTTTTATGTATACACATATCATTGATGTAATTCTTATCTACTTAATATTTCTTGTTGCAATTGTGAGCAGAATCATATATAAGAGCATGGTATCAATTTTGTATTAAGCCCTTTTATGAAACTTTTATAAGACTCTAGTTGTTTATGAGTTTTTTTGAGCATGTTAACAATGTTATAAAGAACAGTATAACTCCTGTGTCCTAACATTTGTTTGTTTGTTATCTTTTTGAACTGGCTATTATTTCTAAAATAGTGGTATAATAGTGTTTAATAGTGGTATAAACATCTTATTTTATGCCTGTTTTTAATAGGAATACTTCTATATTTTACCTTTATGAAAATGTTGGCTACTTATTTGAAATAAAATAATACAAAAGAAACTATCTTGTTAATTGTTTTTAGTGTTCTTTGAATCAGCAGTCAGTATTGAGTTCTATCAGATGTCTTTTAGACATCTGAGAAAAAATATTTTCCAATGCAATCTAATGACATTACATATTATATACATAAAGTGAATTATCCTCATATACTTCAGAACACCCTCTTTAGCTAAGGTGGAATGTTAATACACTGATGAATTATATTAACCAGAATTAAGAATGCCAGGCAGAGCAATTTGTATTTCTAAGTGAAAGAGTAAGGTTAATAGTTTTATTCACTGTGTTATTTCTGTTGGGTTTTAGTAAGTTTGGGCCACATTTTCACCACAGAATGAACTGACAATTCGTTCTACTCTATGCTTCATGAGAACTATCTGCACATTATATTCTGAACTTTGAAAAGTATTCAGCAATAAATGAATCCCAGTCAGGATCTTTTTTGGAAGGAGGTAGAATAATGCTTTGACAGCTCTTTCAATTTCTTATTCAGGTGTTGAGACATTCACATTGCTTATTTGTAAATTTTTATCATTTGCTGCTCCAAATATGCTGTACACTAGAAAGGAAGAATTCTGCTTAGAGAAAAGTAAATGGGCTGTGACTGAGTGCCTATGGAGTTCTCCTAAGAGATTTAGCAAATGAATTTTGTGATTTCTCTTCTGACTCTTTCAGACAGTATTTCTGCTTACCTTTTCATTCTGGCCTGTACTATAAATAGGCTGAGTTTGCCACAAAAACAACTTCATGTAATTCTATAATTCAAATTACATTTTGAGTTACATTAGACTCTTTAGCAATTTTTATCAAGAATTCTGAAATATAAAATGTATAGGCTAATAACTCACTTTATTTACTTCAGCAATTTCTCGTCTCTCTTCACTAGCAAAACGAGGTGGGCCAGTCCGATCATCGTTCTTGGAGCCATCTTCTTCCACATAGGGAATAAGTTGCTGGGAGCAATAATACAAGTTGAAAGTAAAAAATACTACCCAACTTTGTGAGACCGTTTCAAAATCAAAAATAAAATAGGGCTGGGGTCTAGTTTAGAGGTAGAATGCTCCTGGATTTAATTTCCAGTACCAAAATAAATACTTATACATACATATATAAATATATATGTATATATTTGGATTATATATATAAATTTGGATCAGATATATATTTGGATCATATATATATAATCCAAATTATTTTTCTATTAATGCTGAAATTGAGAATGTATCAGATTAAGGTCAAATTTTATACTATTAATAGTTTAAAAATAAATTTCAATTCAAGTGATGACTTGAAACAACAGCTTTAGACATTTATCATTTCAATGCATTCTATATACTACCCTTCAGGGTTCCTTTGCAAAATAGCCTTTAAATATTGGTTGTCACATATAATTAAATAATAACCTACTTGGTCAATGAACAGTTATTTAATTGCCAGATACTGGCTGAGACATTGTAAAACTAAAATCAAATAAGATGAAATTCTGGCCTGTAAGAGATTTATAATTTATTGAGATGAATAAGACAGGTTTTCCTTCATCTATACTAGAAAAAAAAAGAGCTTCATGGATGTGCATTATATAATGTCATTAACTTGCCATGTAAAACTTAAATTAGTACAACTACTATGGAGGTCAGTACGGAGGTTCCTCAAGAGACTTGGAATTTAACCATCATATGATCCAGCTGTACCATTCTTCAGAATCTTTCCTAAAGAATTAACGTCAGAATACTATTGTGATACATGCAAAACCATGTTTATAGTAGCACAATTCCATATGACTTTAACCAAATGACTGGGTAAAGAAAATATGGTATGTACACACAATGGAGTTGTACTCAGTCATAAAGAACATTATACTAAGTGAGATTGGCCTGTCTCATAGAGTCAAGGGTCACATGTTTTCTCTCATATGTGGAAGCTAGAGAGAAAATAGCAAACAAAAGAGACTTCGTGAAAATGAGGAGAGAGACTAGCAGAATAGAGGAAGGAGATAAGGTGTGGGAGGAGGAGAGGGGAAAATATAAATATATAAGGGTAAGATATATGGAAGATATCACTACTAATCTAACATGCACGGGAAGGCAGGAGGGTACCGGGGGGGAATGTGGAGGGAAACACACCAGGAGATATGAACGTATCACTGAATCTCACCATGATGTATAACTAACTACATTACACCAATAGAATTCTAAAATAGGTAAATAAAAAATAAAAACTTCAGTCTATGCAAATTTCTAGATGTCTTAAGTACTTTTAGTTCTAAGAACTGTTTTTTGGAGAACAAAAAATTTAGAGTACAATGAAACTTCTAGCAGATTTATAATTAAACACATGGTTTATGATGAAATCCATTTGATGAATTTTGTAAATGAGACAGAATTCAGGAATCATCCAGTCTCCACGATTTTATATTACTAATGCAAGATCAGGCTAGATAAATAACTGGTCAAACTAGATGTCATCTGGCCAAACTTCTTCACATTCTTCAGGCAAATATAAACTTATCCATGTCTACATTTACCCTTTCCTTTCTCCTAATACAGAGCTGCCTTTTCCTTCTGAAGTTGATTAATGTCCATTCAGACTGTTCTGATTCCTCTGCCCTCTGTCTTCACTGTTTATTCCTCTTCCCCTAACCTCTCCCTATACTTTTCTTCCTTTATCATCTAAACATGTTCCAGTCCTTTCCACTTGGAGGGCAAAAACTCCCCAACCCCTCACTCCTATCCCTCCTTCCATCTACTGCTTTCCTCTCTTGCTTTTTATCTATGCTTCTTCAAAGACTGCTGTCCAACTGCTGGCTCCAGCTCTTCACTTCCTGATTAGTCTTCAACCCACTGTGATCTGACATCATGCTGCAACTGTGTTTTGCTGAAGCTCTACTCAAATATACTGACAATTTTCATCTAGCAAAATCAACAGGATAGTTTTCATTCCTTATTTTCCTTGACTTTTCTGAGGCATCTGACAATGTCAACCACATTTCTGATCTTCCTCTCACATCCTTGACCATTTCTTTTCCTGTTTTTGTGAAGTTTAATTTTTCTCTGTTTATCTCTTACATGCTTATCACTCTAAAAGGAAGCCTGATTCCATTCCATGAAATTGTTCTTTAAAGGTAGTGATAGGACATCTAAGCTTCCCAGCAACCTTTGGTGACAGCAATATAACATGTCAATGGGAAAATGCCACATAGAGAAATATCATATGTCTAATTATATATCTATGACCCAAGATTAAAGTTAGAGTGTATATATTTAAAACAAAGTGATTTCACCTGGCTATGTATCAAACTTAAATTAATAATGATTAAAAAGCTTTTATCTGTAAAGCACTTTTATGAAAGCCACTTAAAAAGTAGTTTATGATACTATTAAAACTCCTACTTAAGAAAAATCATGCCCTGATTTAATTTAAAAGAGATGCTGACAACCATGACAAACATTGCCAGACAACCCTTTCCTTGCAACGCCACCAACAGAAAAGTCACCACAAGCTGGAAACTCAAAGTCTACAACAAATTATTCATGTGAAAATATAACAGTCGTTCTATACATATATATCACATTTTCATCTTCTCTGGTCAAGGGAAAACCAATAAAACTCAAGTCTGGAAATATTGCCAAAAAAGGAGAAAGAGAAAAGAAAATTACACGTCTTGATGCTATCTCACATTTCACATTCATGTTCCCTCTCTCGTGAAAAAATTACCTCTACTGGGATAGGATCCATTCCCCCACAGTTCTCATTGCATTTGTCATAGACCAATCTCAGCTTCCTGAAGAGAATAGAAAGTTGGCGAAGATGATCCTGCAGCTTTGTTAACCGGTCTTGATATGTTCCAGTATGGTAAGTGACACCATTTGGCAGCTTATGGGACAGAAGAAAATAAAAATATAGTAATGTAAATCAAGATTTTTCTATGGGCAAACTAATAAACAATTTTTAAGAAAAGCAAACTGCTCCTCAGAATTAAGTCCAATTTTAAGAATTTAAGAGTAAACAAAGAGAATTCACACAGGCTCATTTATTAGCAAGTTGGCATAGTTTCATTGCTATATAACAGCCTTAGAAAAAAACTTTTGTGATAAGCCCTCTTGCCAAGTACAACTTTAAAAAGGAATTACAGGAGGAAAAGCAGCAAGATGGCGACGGAATAGAAGCCCCTGAACGAGCCTGTCTCAAAACTGTCTCAGAATCGCCTCAGGGACTCAGAAATAAACAACATTGCACAGACACAGAAGATCCAAAACCCAAAATCCAGTAACCCAAGAATGAATACACAGACAGAGTCTACCAGCTCTAGAATTCCTCAGGAAGCTGCAATCCCGAGACGGCAGACGGCAGGATCAGTAAGGAGCCATCTTACCCCGGTCCCTACTGCTGGGGCTAACAGCCCCTGGCGCCACAGACAGATCTGAAGGAGAAACCGGAATAGAATTCTGAGAGTGGTGGGGCCATCACAGCAACAGATCGTGGGCTCCTGCCCCGACTGAGCACCTCCCCCTCCACCGTGCTACGAGCCAGCACGATCCCCAGCACCCTGCATCGGAGCCCTGTGTCAGCCAAGATCGGGGAAGCCTCCGCGCCCAGCGCACTGCTCCCCGTACCCTGCGCACTGCGCCGTGCTCCGCTCCCCGCATCCCGCCGCCCTGCACAACCGAGTAGCCAGCTGTGCCCTACCACATGAGAGGGGGCGGCCCCGCCCCCTGCGCCCTGCCTAGGCCAGTGCACCTAGGCCACGCAGACAGCCAAACACGCCGGCCCAGGCAACCAGCCACATCACCCCGTGCAAGCAGGGAGAGCTGGGTACCCTGCGGCCCCTCGCCCCCAGCCAGGACCTATGCGCTCCGCGGCCCCATGCACCCGCACCCTGTGCCCTGCGGCCCCACACCCCCAGTCCAGACCGGGGTGGCCCACGGCCCGCGCACCCGCGGCTTGTGCACCCTCGGCTCGCAGCTCGCGCACCGCAGCCCAGCGGCCCCGTGACCCACGGCCCTGCGACCCACCTACACAAGCCACGCGCCATCCTGCACAATCTGGCAGCCAGACGCACCCCTCCAAGCGCGACCAGAGCGGCCCCGCCCCCTGCGCCCACCTAGGCCAGCAGCGCATCGGCCACACGGGCGGGCGGCCAGACACGCCGGCCCCAACAACCAGCCACATCACCCCGTGCAACCAGGGAGAACCGGGCACCCCGCGGCCACACGCTCCCAGCCAAGGACTGGGCACCCAGCAGCCCCGCGCCCTGTGCCCTGCGGCCCCACGCCCCCAGCCGAGACCCAAGCGGCCCACGGCCCGCCCCCCGCGGCTTGCGCCCCAGTGGCCCCGCGACACCACACCCCGCGACCCCATGATCGGCCTACACAAGCCGCGCCGACCCACAAAACCAAGCGGCCAGTAGCACCCTCCCACGTGGGACCAGGACAGCCCCCACCTCCTGCCTCCATGCGTGACCAGGGCAGCTAGCTGCGCCCAGTCTAGGCCAGCTGCGCATTCCTGTGCAACCCAAGCAGTCAGACACGTGAACCAGTGCAACACAGGTGAACAGCCGTGCCGTCCAGCACGATCAGGGCAAACAGCCGCGCCCAGTCCAAGCCAGCTGTGCTGTACCATGCAACCCAGGAGCCCTTGTGCTGCACCTCAGAGCCCAGATACCCTCTGTCGCTGCCACTTAAGACCCGCACGACCCTCCACACAGCCTTAGAGCCAGGGCACGCACCTGCACCACCACCGAATTCCAGGAGCCCAAGCACCTCACGAGGGCCCGCGTGTGATCCTTAGCACACTGCCTCAGCGCCTGTGCACCCTCAGGCACTACCACCTGATACTCTGAGCTCGCACCCCCCAGGGCCTGTGCGAGATACCCAGCACTGCGCATCAGAGCCCGAGCAACCTCCAGCAATGCCCCCGAGACCCGGAGCATGTGTGCACCTGCGCCTCAAAGACTGGGTATCTTCCGGCACCGTCACCTGTACCTCGGAGCCCACATCCAACACCTCGCCTTGAAGTGCGCCTCACGTGCCAACACCCGAGCTCTGGACCCTGTGTGCCCCCCCACATACACACACCGCACCCTGGTCAACAAGACGAGAGGGAACCACAACCTGCAGCGTACTAACCCAATTGGGTCTACAGGGACCAACAAGAGGTCTTATACATAGAAAGGAAGATGATGCGGAGGCAACAGAAACACAAAATTGAAAATATCAAAAACACGAGAATGAGGAACAGTGAAGATACAAGAAATACTCACAATGCATCAAGTGAGTTTACTGATACTGAGCTACAGGAAATGCAAGATGGAGAATTCAGAATTTTGATCTTCAGAATGATGAAAGGCCTCAAAGAAAGTGTAGAGGAGATGAAGGAAGAAGTTGAGGCTCTAAGAAAGAATCAGAAAGAAACACTGAACAAAATTAAAGAGGCAATAAACGAATTAAAGATTGCAATAGAAACCAACTCTAGTAGGCTTGACCACATGGAAAACAGGGTATCACTCCTGGAAGACAGTTCATTCAAAACTGAAAACACAGTCAACGATACACAGAGGATAATGCAACAACACACCCTGCCCATCCAAGACAATGCAAGAAGTCCTAATCTAAGGATAAAAGGCATTGAAGAAGGATTAGAAACAGACTAAGAATATAAAAAACCTCTTTAAAGAAATAATCTCAGAGAACTTTCTGAATCTAGGAAAGGACTTGGACATTCACATACAGGAGGCATATAGAACACTGTCAAGACAGGACCAAAGAAGGACCTCGCCACGACATGAAATAATTAAAATGTCTAATGTAGAGGCCAAAGAAAGAATCTTAAAAGCAGCAAGAGCAAAAGAAAGGGTGACATATAGGGGCAAAACAATAAAAATTACCCCAGACTTCTCAACCCAAGTCAGGAATGACAGGAGGGATTGGTATGGAGTACTCTGGACTCTGGAAGAAAACAACTTCCAACCAAGACTGGTATATCCAGCAAAGCTATCATTTAAAATTGATGGAGAAATAAAAATGTTCTATGATAAACAAACACTTAAAGAATTCATGAGGACCAAGCCAACACTGGAGAAAATCCTAAAAGAAATAAATAAAAAAGAAGGGAAAACAAGCAATTTTCAGAACCACAGGAGAGATGAACTACACCAGGTAGGCAACTAAACAAGGAGATTTGTCACTATAGCAAACAGAAAATGAAACTCAAAATGACAGGAAACAACAATCATATCTCAATAATAACATTGAATGTCAAAGGACTCAACTCCCCAATTAAAAGGCATAGACTGGCAATGTGGATTAAAAAGCATAATCCAACTATATGCTGCTTACAAGAAACACACCTTCAAGCCATAGATACTCATACACTAAAGATAAAAGGATGGAAAAAGACATATCATGCAAACGGAGATCGAAAACAAGCAGGGGTAGCAACACTTATGTCAGACAAAACAGACTATAAACTAAAACACATCAGAAAAGACAAAACAGGTCACTTCTTACTAATAAAAGGAACAATCCAACAAGAAGATATAACAATAGTAAACATTTACGCCCCAAATGTGGGTGCACCCACATTCATAAAACAAATTCTTCAGGACATCAGGTCCCAAATAGACCCAAACACAATAATATTGGGAGACCTCAACACACCACTCACGCCACTAGATCGATCCTCCAGACAAAAGATGAATAAAGACGGTTCAGACCTAAAGCAAACCACAGACCAGATGGATCTAACAGATACATATAGATTATTTCAACCAGCAACAACTGAATACACATTTTTTTCAGCTGCTCACGGAACATTCTACATAATAGATCACATACTGGGTCATAAAGCAAGCATCAGCAAATTCAAAAGATGTGTTATAATTCCCTGCATCTTCTCAGATCACAACGGAATGAAACTGGAAATTAACAACAGGAAGACTAAAAGTAACCACATAAATACATGGGGACTGAATGATACACTTCTGAACGAGGAATGGATCAGAAAAGAAATAAGGGGAGAAATAAAAAGATTCCTAGAATTAAATGAAAACATAGACACAATGTACCAAAACCTATGGGACACTTTGAAGGCAGTGTTAAGAGGAAAATTTATAGCACTGAGTGCCCACATAAGAAAAACAGAAGACATCCAAATAAAGAACCTCATGACACACCTCAAGGATCTTGAGAAACAGGAACAGTCGAATCCCAAAGCCAGTAGAAGGCAGGAGATAACTAAAGTCAGAGCAGAAATTAATGAAATAGAGAATAAAAAAAAACAATACAAAGAATCAACAAAACAAAAAGCTGGTTCTTTGAGAAGATTAACAAGATTGACAAACCACTAGCTAACCTAACCAAAAGAAGGAGAGAATCAACCCAAATCACCGAAATCAGAAATGAAAAAGGGGACATCACCACAGATAGTGAAGAAATCCAGAGGATCATAAGAAACTACTTTGAAAACTTATATTCCAATAAAATGGAAAACCTAGAAGAAATTGAAAGATTTCTAGACACATACAACCTACCTAAATTGAACCAAGAGGATATAGAAAACCTGAATCAACCAATAGCAAGCACAGAGAT
>PVJS01020796.1:0-32218 GCA_004027185.1 Glis glis | reverse complement strand
CGTGGTGCCACACCCTACTCATTGCGAACTTCCTGTACTATAAAAGAGAGATGTGCTTTCTAATAAACGAGTTCATGCCAGACATGACTTCCGGTTAGAGGTATGGTTTTCTCTAACCGTCCGGTGTCCGTTCCCTCATCAGCTTCGCGTCTCTCTCTCTCTCTGGCTGGCCCCGAGAGACCGAGGGATGCCCCCGACAATAATTGTCATACAAAAGAGTACATACACCGGGTATCGTGGTGCATGCCTGTAATCCCAGCACTTGGGAGGCTGAGACAGTAGGATCACAGGTTTGAGACCAGTTTGAGAAATGTAGCAAGACTCTCAGCAATTTAGTGAGACCCTGTTTAAAAAAAAACAGCCGGGCGTGGTGGCGCACGCTTGTAATCCCAGTACTTTGGGAGGCGGAGACCGGAGGATCCAGGTTCGCGGCCAGCCTCAGCTCTCTCACTCTCTCCTTGTCTCTCTCTCTCTCTCCTTAGTGAGGCCCTCCGCAACGTCGTGAGACCCGGTTTCAAAATAAAGTATAAAAAATAGGGCCGGGGGCGTAGCGCGGAGGTAGAACGCCCCTGCGTTCAATCCCCGGTACCGCAAAACAAACAAACAAACAAAAACAAAAACAAAAAAAAACAAAACAGCTGGGTGTGGTGGTGCACACTTGTAATCCCAGTACTTGGGAAGCTGAGACAGGAGGATTGCAGGTTCACAGCTAGCCTCAGCTACTTAGTGAGGCCCTCCACAACTCAGTGAGACCCTGTTTCAAAAATAAAGAATAAAAAATAGAGCCGGGCGTGGTGGCACACGCTTGTAATCCCAGTACAAGCATTACAATCCCTTGTAATCCCAGGGGAGGCTGAGACAGGAGGATCTGGGTTCGCAGCTAGCCTCAGTTACTTAGTGAGGCCCTCTGCAACTTAGTGAGACCCTGTTTCAAAATAAAGAATAAAAAATAGGGTGGGGTTATAGCGCAGAGGTAGAATGCCCCTGGGTTCAATCCCCAGTACTGCAAAAAAATTAATAAGCCGGGCATGGTGGCACATTTTATAATCCCAGTACTTGGGAGGCTGAGACCAGAGGATTCTGGTTCGTGGCCAGCCTCAGCTACTTAGTGAGGCCCTCTGCAACTTAGTGACACCCTGTTTCAAAATAAAGAAAAAAAAGTAGGCCTGGGGGTGTAGCTCGGAGGTAGAATGCCCCTGGTTTCAATCCCAGTACCATAAAAAAATAAAATAAAATAAAAAATAGGTCTGGGTTCAATCCCCAGGACCGCAAAAAAAAAAAAAAAAGGCCAAAAGGAGACAAATTGGGAAGGAAAGGAAAATATAGTTTTAAAAATCTAAAACCTGAGCCAGGCGTGGTGGTGCACACTTGTAATCCCAGAACTTGGGAGGCTGAGATAGGAGTGTCATGGGAAGACAGGATGATTTCTTGTGGATTCTTGGCTCTGTGTCAAAAAGAATTTCAGCACGTGCCAGTCAGAGATAAAAGGCATAGGTTTAATTCAAGAAAGGTGGGAATAGCACCGGGCATGGTGGCACATGCTTGTAATCCCAGTACTTGGGAGGCGGAGACCGGAGGATCCAGGTTCGTGGCCAGCCTCAGCTACTTAGTGAGGCCCTCCACAACTTTGTGAGACCCGGTTTCAAAATAAAGGATAAGAGATAGGGCCGGGGGTGTAGCTGGGAGACAAAATGTCCCCGGGTTTAATCCCCGGTACCGCAAAAAAAAAAAAAAAAGAAAGGTGGGAATACACGTTCAGAGAAGGCATGGGACATCTGAAGGATGTAAGAGGCGCGGTAGAGAAGGGCTCAGAGAGCTGCTGCAGAGAGAGAGAGATAGAGAAAGAGAGAGAGAGATCAAAGCCTCTCTGATATATCCACTTTCTGATATATCTAATATATCCACTTTCATATAGGTCCACTCAAGAGGGGCTGGCCAGGGGCACCATGGGATGGTGGCCTCCTCTTTGAAGTTTCCCGAACAAAAGGTGTTAAGACTCTTGGGGGGGGCCTGGAGGCTTGGAGACATGAATCCTGGTTCAGGGCAAAGGTGTGATTTTCTCTGGGACTTTCTTCCCAGGGAATCCCCTCAGGAATTCAGATGTGAAGCTAGCCCATTGTTTGGCTCTTTGGGCCAGTCACTGGCAAGCCCTGCAGAAGATAAGGGTTTTAGATTTTTTAAAACTGTATTTTCCTTTCCTTCCCAATTTGTCTCCTTTCTGCCTAACATTTTATCTCTTCTATTCTACCTCATCAGGAGGATCGCAGGTTTGCAACCAGCCTCAGAGACTTAGCGAGGTCCTCCGCAACTTAGTGAGACTCTGTTTCAAAAGAAAGAATAAAAAAATAGGGCTGGGGGTGTAGCTCAGAGGTAGAATGGCCCTGGGTTCAATCCAGAGTACCGCAAAAAAAAAAAAAAATCTAAAACCCTTAGCTTCACCCTGCAGGGCTTGCCCAGGACTTGCCCAGAAAGCCAGATCCATATCTTTAAAATCATAATGGGCTAGCTTCACATTTGAAATTCCTGAGGGGATCAGAACTCCTCTCACCTCAGTTTCCTAGGGGGAGAATCCCAGGAAAAAGTTACACCTTTTGTTAGAAAAGCCTTGCACCCCAAGCCTGGGGGGGTCCCTGGGAGTCCTATCTCAACACCTTTTGTTTGGCAAACTTCAAAGTGGAGGCCACCATCCCATGGTGCCCCTGGCCAGCCCCTCTCAAGTGCGCCCTATAAGAAAAGATTGAAAAGATCTCTTTTTTTTGTTTCGGAGTGGCCGCCTTTATGCCTCTTTCTGCAACCCTCTGCTGCCCTCTCTGCTGTGGCTCTCACACCCTTGAGATGGCCCATGCCTCCCTTGAACGTGTATCCCCACTTTTCTTGAATTAAACCTATGCCTTTACCTCTGACTGGCGCGTGCTGAAATTCTTTTTGAGACAGAAGCCAAGAATCCACAAGAAATCATCGTGCATACACATGACATGGTGACCTGGGCAGTTGTGTGAATATGCAGAAGGTGGGCTAATCAGTGTCTAGTCCTCCCCAGTGTAAAAGTTCATGGTAAAATTTGAACCCATCTCCCTCAAGTAAATGTATTGGTGGTGATTTGGGAAAAACAAACAAACAAACAAACAAACAAATCCCCCAAAGAGTTAGCAAAAAGCTTTTCTCCTCATCGGCAGCCATAGAAAGAATTACAAGAGAGAAGGGCTTTAAATAGAAGTCCTGGGGCAGCAATGGTAGCGTCACTTTTGCTCTCCACAGTGATGACATGTCATGACTGCATTTTCTAGGCTCACTGAGGCAGGTGGTTCTTTATTTGGCCCCAGCACCAGCACTGGCACCATTTGGAGAAGGGGAAGAACCCATAGCTCTTAAATATCTACATGAGAGCAGAGGCTACCAATTGTAGAAGAACTTGCCACCAACAGATGGAATTGATTGAGTGCCTACTGTGTGCTTGGCATGACACATTCAGCAAGACACTTTAGCCATGTCCTAGCAATACGACTTTGGGCACGTGACTTCACCTGTATAAACTTTACTTATTTGAGGTGGGGGAGTCTCCCTAAGCTACGGTGAGGCTGATCTTGAATTTGTGATCCTCCCATCTCAATCTCCAGAGTAGCTGAAATGACAGGCCGTGCCACCACACCCAACTTACCTGTGTAAATCTTAATTTTCTTACCTGTAAATGGGGATTGATGATAACATACCTACCTCATAGGAATACTGGGAAGTTTGAATAAACTAAGGTACATTAAGTGCTTTAGTACAGTGTCTTATACAAAGAAAATGCTCCAAATGGGAGCTGTTATTGTTATAGTTCCATCTTGTTTGTTTTTCTTTCTTTTTTTTTGCGGTACCGGAGATTGAACCCAGGGGCATTCTACCTCCGAGCTACACCCTAAACCCTATTTTTTAATTCTTTATTTTGAAACAGGGTCTCACTAAGTTGCAGAGGGCCTTACTAAGTAGCTGAGGCTGGCCACGAACCTGGATCCTCCGGTCTCAGCCTCCCAAGTACTGGGATTACAAGCATGTGCCACCACGCCGGGCTTCTTGTTTGTTTTTCAATGAACACGTCATTTTCTTTATTTTCTTAACTGGGGATTGAACCCAGAAGTAATCTACCTCTGAGCTACACCCCCAGACCTATTTTATTTTTATTTTGAAACAGTGTCTCGCTAGGTTGATAAGTCTCACTACTTGCTGAGGCTGTCCTCGAACCTGTGATCCTCCTGTCTCAGCCTCCCAAGTACTGGGATTACAGGTGTGTGCCACCACGCCTGGCTTGAACATATTGTGTGTGTGTGTGTGTGTGTGTGTGTGTGTGTGTGTGTGTGTGGTACTGGGGATTGAACCCAGGGCATTCTACCTCCAAGCTACACCCCCACCCCTATTTTATTTTTAGTTTGAAACAGGGTCTTGCTAGTTGCTGAGACTCTCATCAACCTATGAAACCCTGTTTCAAACTAAAAATGAAATAGGCCTGGGGGTGTACCTTGGAGGCAGAATGCTCCTGGCTTAATCCCCAGTACCACAAAATAAAAGAATAAAATAGGGCTGGGGTGTAGCTCAAAGGTAAAATGCCCCTGGGTTCAATCCCCAGCACCAAAAATAAATAAATAAATAAAATAAAAACAACAAAGTTTTTTTTTCTTCTAAAAATTGAAGCACAAGATAACCCTGAAGGGAAGAGAGTCTGTAAGAGGGCATGTGGTACTTATGGACAGGTGGTAAGGGCTCAGCTGTGGAGGTGGGATTGACGTGGACCATAGCCCCCCCACACACATTTTTTTTCCCCTCCAGTTGAGGAGCCATCTCCTTCTGCTTTGGGATACTGATCCCTCCACCCTTTGCATAGACACAAGACACAAGAGCAATTACATCAATTGCTCTGCCCTTGGGACAGCTTTATTTCTCAGACAATCCTGGGGCACTGGCTACCAAAGGGTTTCTCACCATGATCTGGGACCAGGATGAATCAACCAGCTCAGCACAGGGCCCCCATCATTTCATCTCCTGTTCTGACAGGCTGTGTCTGTGAGCACTGCTAGAGAGCCTCTTAAAGGTTGGCCCCTAATGCTGGGGATGTGAATTACTTTCAATAAGACATTCACTTCCATGAATCATCAAGATAAATCCAGAAAAGGGGCACAGTCCTTAGGGGTGTCAGCCTCCCTCCCCTTTCTTGGGGTTGTTCCTTCTCCTTTAAGTGGCTGCTGGCTCGGGCCCTCCTTGCCTGACACTCAGCACACACCAAGGGTTTTGTCTTTTGTCACACTGAGCATGTCTCCTGCAACTATGGCTGGGGCACACATTCTCCCATATTTGGGAGTAAGCAGGAGACTCAGCAGCATGTGGGTTTCTGTTTAAAATTCCAAAGCCAGCGGGGCGTATATTATCCATTTCCTCAAATCCAACATGCTGTAAAGCATGAGTCAGAGTCGGATAAGCTTCTTCCCAGGGGAAGTTGTGTCAGTTGGTTAGTGAATGTAATTAAACAAGGATAATGCTCTCTGGCATTAGCTGCAGATTAATGCTGAGGAAAACAAAATATCCATCTTGATTGTACAGTATTCCTGCCAAGATAACACAGCTTCCCCAGTCTCCCTGATCAGAGAAGGTTGCCCGACCTTTATGCAATTTGAGGGACACAGGAAAACTATTTGATCAACACTATCCTTTCACTTAAATGAAGAATGCAGATAATAGGATCTTTGAGGGGGAAGTATGTAATTTTTGTGTGTGTGTGTGTATGGTACTGAGGATTGAACAGGGGCATTCTACCTCTGAGCTACACCCCCAACCCTTTTTTCATTTTTTTTTTGAAACAGGGTCTTGCTAAGTTGCTGATAGTCTTACTAAATTGCTGAGGCTGTGATCCTTCTGTCTTAGCCTCCCAAGCACTGGGATTATGGGTGTATGCCACCACACCTGGTTAGCAGTATGAAAATTCTGACGTGTGTGTGTGTGTGTGTGTGTGTGCGCGCGTGCGTGCGGTGTTGGGGATCGAACTGAGGGGCATTCTACCATTGAGCTACACCCCCAGCCCTATTTTATTTTTATTTTGAAACAGGGTCTCACTAGGTTGATGAAAGTCTCACTACTTGCTGAGGCTGTCCTCAAACCTGTGATCCTTCTGTCTCAGTGTCCCAAGTACTTGGATTACAAGTGTGCACCACCATGCCTAGCTAAATTCTGATATTTAAAAAGTATTTTCTCTCTCTCTCTCTCTCTCCTTAGTGAGGCCCTCCGCAACTTCATGAGACCCAGTTTCAAAATAAAGTATAAAAAATAGGGCCGGGGGTGTAGTGCGGAGGTAGAACGCCCTTGGGTTCAATTCCTGGTACCACAAAAAAAAAAAAAAAAAAAAAGAAAGAAAGAAAACAGGACTCATGAGTGTTCTTTGTTCTTTTAACTTTCTGATGAAGCATTCCCGGCCTCCACCACTTTCCCCTTGAAGCAAATGAGTTAGAAATATACTTGATCTTTCTGGTGTTTTTCTGTGTTTGGATGTTTTCAAGTGCCCCTTCTGATGTAGGTCAAAGCATCTTGTTTTTCTAAAATGTGAGATTTTAGTCTTTCTGCCCAAATCCAATAGAAAAGACTTTTCCAAATAAGGAAGTTTTCCTGGTGTGTGTGTGGCCCAGGCAGCAGCAGTTGCTGTAGTTCTAACTTAGTCAAGTACAGTAGCTCCACTCCACCAGGACACATTTAGGGACTCATTAACACTTCTGTACAGCTGAACCATTGGGGGTGGGTGCTGCCAGCAAGTAGTGTGACAACCAAAAAAATGAAAAAAAATTGTAGAGAAGACAAAGTTGAGCTCTGACACACACCCCATCTTCCTATCCTCTCTACGCCCTCTTTCCTAGTCCCACAGTCTCACTAGTTTCTGCTTTCTGTTCAAACTAGGGGAAAAAAAGCTCTAATTCTTTGGAATTAAAATGATTTGGGTTAAAATTCCAGTTTGCCCCATATAGTTGGTTAAATGATCTTCAGTAAGTTACTTAACTTCTTTCAGTACTGGGGATTGAACCCAGGGGCATTCTACCTCCGAGCTAAACCTCAGCCCTATTTTTTAAAATTTATTCTGTATTTTGAAACAGGGTCTCACTAAGTTGCTGAGGGCCTCACTAAGTAGCTGAGGCTGGCCGTGAACTCGGATCCTCTGGTCTCCGCCTCCCAAGTACGGGGATTACAAGCGTGCGCCACCACACCCGGCTCTCCCCTCCCCTTTTAAACAGTGTCTTGTTAAGTTGCTGAGGATCTCCCTAGGTTGCAGAGGCTGGCCTTGAACTGGGATAACAGGTATGTACCACCATGCCCAACTTGAATTTTGCAAATTTGAAGAGTGGTAAACTGCCATGTGAGAAGTCTGGCTACTGCACTGAAGAGATCATGTGGAGAAATGACTTGGAGAAGCCATGTAGAATGGAAGAGGTCCAAGACTCTATGGAGAAAGAGGCGCAGCCATCCCTGTAGCCTGGCAGAGCCCAGCTTGTCCCAGCCATTCTTATCAGGTCACTAGACATGTGGGTGTATGATCTTGCATTTCCCCCAAATGACTGCAGCCCCATCTGATATAACATGGAGAAGGAGAACTGCCCAACTGAGCCCAATCAATCCACAGAATCACACGAGACAATGCAATGGCATTGTGGGTTTTTTTGTTTTGTTTTGATTTGTTTTGTTTTGGTACTGGGGATGGAACTCGGGGGCCTTCTACCTCTGGGCTACATCCCCAGCCTTATTTTATATTTTATTTGGAAACAGGGTCTCACTAAGTTGCTGAGGCTGGCTTTAAGCCTGCGGTCCTCCTGTCTCAGCCTCCCAAGTACTGGGATTACAAGCATGTGCCACCATGCCCAGCTCGATGGCATTGTTTTAAGCCACTGAATCTTGGAGTGGTTTGTTTTGCAGCCATAAGTAACTGAAATGATTAGTTTAGTTTTGTTTTCTTGAAACCTCCTAATATCACACAGATGTTTGTGGGCTTTGCTGTTCTTGGAACTTTTCAGGGAAGAAATTGCCATAGTTTTTCATTCTTAAAAATTTCTATTTGCAACTAATTTCCAATTTACCAAAAAAGTTGCAAAATGGAACACAGAGCTTTCATATGCCCTTCACAATAGACCTTCCATCCATCCATCTCTCCTTCTTTTCTTTTCTTTATTTTCTTTCTTTCTTTTTTTTTTTTGCGGTACCGGGGATTGAACCCAGGGGCATTCTACCTCCGCGCTACACCCCCGGCCCTATTTTTTTATACTTTATTTTGAAACCGGGTCTCACGAAGTTGCGGAGGGCCTCACTAGGTAGAGAGAGAGAGAGAGAGAGAGAGAGAGAGAGAGCTGAGGCTGGCCACGAACCCTGATTCTCCGGTGTCTACCTCCCAAGGTACTGGGATTACAAGCGTGCACCACCACGCCCGGCTTTCTTTCTTTCTTCTTTCTTGTACTGGGAATTGAACCCAGAGGGTATCCTACCTCCAAGCTACGCCCCCAGTCCTGTTTTTTAATTTTTATTTTGAAACCAGGTCTTGCTAGATTGATGAGAGTCTCACTACTTGCTGAGGCTGTCTTCAAACCTGCGATCCTCCTGTCTTAGCCTCCCAAGTACTGGGATTATAGGTGTGCGCTACCACACCCTGCTCATTTATATTATTTCTGAAGCATTTAAGAACAAGATATAGAGGAGAACCAAGATGGTGGGATAGCGAGAGGCAGCGTGTCGCTGGCGCTCAGAGAGTCAGAGCTCGGCCGGCGGGAAGACTGCTTCTTGACAAGTAGGGCAGCCAAAACTCAACGAAACAATGAGAGCCAGAGTGCAGCGGAATGCGAGGCAGTGGAAAGAGCGGAGGGCGGTAGGGAGCTCAAAGCTTTTCACCTGGTAAGCGGAGAGCAGAGACAAAGGCGCCATCTTGGCTGAGCCACGCCAGCACCATGGCTCCTGGAATCCTCCAGCAAAGAAACAGCTGATTCTTGTGAAACCAGCGATTATAGTCCACCATCGAAAGCAGTTGACATTGAACCATGATGAAGCCCAAGTTGAACCAGATCCATACCTACAACAGCGACAACTGCAAAGGGTGGGATGCGAGGCTCAGCCCCCACAAAGAAAGCGACGCAGAGAGACATAGACGAGGCGGCCAGGCACAGGAGCACCCAACACCAAGAAAACGAGTGGGTGAAACATGGCCCCCCTGGAGTAGCCTAGCACCGGCACAGAACACCCCAGCACTGAGGACATGGGTGGACATGGCATGGCCCCCTGGAGCCGCTCAGCAACGAGAACACGGGTGAGTGAGATAAAGGGAGGCAGCGTGTCCCTTGAGTGAGTGAGATAAAGAGTGAGATAAAGAGTGTCGCTGGCACTCCGAAACTCAGAAAATGGCTGGGGGGAAGACTGCTTCTTAACAAGAAAAGTGGGGCAGCCAAAACTCAACAAAACAAAGAGAGCCGAAGAGCAGCGGAGTGCGAGGCAGTGGACAGAGCAGGGGCTATACAGATCTCCACACATTTCACCTGGTAAGTGGAGAACAGAGGTGAAGGCGTCATCTATGTGGGGCCACACCTACACCACGACTCCCGGAGGCCAACAGCAAAGAGACATCAGATCCTTGTGAAACCAGCGACTATAGACCACCATTGACACCGATCAACTCCGGAACATGATGAAGCCCAAGTCAATCCAGACCCACATCTATAACGACGATGGTTTCAAGGGGTGGGCCGTGAGCCTCTGCTTCCTCAATGAGTGCAATGAGGAAAGACAAAGAAGAGGTGGCCATACACAGGAGCAGACCAACTCTGAGAACACGAGCCAGCAAGTCATGGCCCCCCATGAGCAGCCCAACACCATCCTGGAACACCCCAGAACTGAGGACATAGGTAGATAAGACATGGTCCCCCCAGCGCCCCAGCACTGAGAACACGGGTGGGTCAGCCCCCGGCCCCGCCCCAGAGACCCTCCATGCACTGGGGACGCAGGGTGGACGAACCCTCGGCCCTGCCCCTGGAGACCCCTGGCGCTGGGGACACGGGGTGGGCGAGTCCCCAGCCCTGCCCCGGAGTACCCCAGCACTGAGGTCATGGGAGGATGAGCCATGACCCCGCAGAGGAGGGACTCCAAACAAAGAGAGAAAACCTCAGATGAGCAAAGAAGACGAACTAACTCGGGGGGACAGGAGGGAAGGAGAGGGAAACAAACTGGTGCACAGGATGGACTTACACAAAGATATCAAAGTCAACTACTATGCTGAAAACAGGAAGGAGGGAGGGGAGAGGGAGGGGGTAGGAATTGGGGAGGGCTAATTGACCGATGAGTGCATGTATATGTCAACCACCCTGAAATCCTTCAAGATGTATGAATGCAATGCACTAATAAAAGAATTAAAAAAACTGCCGGGCGTGGTGGTGCATGCTTGTAATCCCAGTACTTGCGAGGCTGAGACCAGAGGATCCGGGTTTGTGGCCAGCCTCAGCTATTTAGTGAGGCCTTCCGCAACTTCGTGCGACCCGGTTTCAAAATAAAGGATAAAAATAGGGCTGGGGGTGTAGCTCGGTGGTAGAACGTCCCTGGGTTCAATCCCCGGTACTGCAAAAAAAAAAAAATTGATCCAATAATATCATGTAACCTACAGACCAAATTCAAATCTTACCTTTTGTTACAGTAATGCCCCCTTATAGGTCCAGGATCCAATCTAGGATCACACGTTGCATTTATTTATCACATTTCATTTGTGTGTGTGGGGGGGCACTGGGGATTGAACTCAGGGACATTCTACCTCTGAGCTATACCCCCAGCCTATTTATTTATTTATTTATTTATTATGGTAGTGGGGATTGAGCCCAGGGGCATTCTTTCTCTGAGCTACACCCCCAGTCCTATTTTATGTTTTAGTTTGAAACTGGGTCTCACTAGGTTGATGAGAGTCTCACTACTTGCTAGGGTGTCCTCAAACCTGCGATCCTCCTGTCTCAGCCCCCCAAGTTCTGGGATTACAAGAGTGCGCCACCATGCCTGGCTTATTATTTATATTTATTTATTTATTTATTTTTTTTGTGTGTGTATGGTACTGGGGATGGAACCCAGGGGCCTTTTACTTCTGAGCTATTCCCCCAGGCATTTTTTTTTTAATTTGGGAACGGAGTCTCACTAAAGTTGCTGAGAGCCTCATTAAGTTGCTGAGGCTGGCTTCGAACCTACAGTTCTCCTGTCTCAGCCTCCTAAGTACTGGGATTACAAGTGTGTGCCACCATGCCCGACTTTTATTTTTTATTTTCAAACAGGGTCTCACTAAGTTGCTGAGGGCCTCACTAAATTGCTGAGGCTGGCCTCAAACCTGTTATCCCCCTATCTCAGCCTCCCAAATACTGGGATTACAGGCATGAGCCACCATGCCCAGCTATGTCCTTGACAGTTTTGAAGAGCCCAGAAAGAATGTGTCTCAATTGGGGGGTAGGGTCTAATATTTGTAATTTGTGCATTTTGGCAGGATAATCATACAAATGATGCTGTGTTAGTCTTAGTGCAGCATGAAGAGGTACCTGATGTCAATCTGTTTTATTGATGATGATGTTAATTTTTATAATTTAGCTAAGATGATGTCTGCCAGGTTCTCCATTCTAAAGAAATTAAAATTATTTTGTGGTAAGAATCTTGGAGTGAGATCATGTAAATACCTTGTTTCTCATCAAGTTTTCACTAGTTTAACATTCATTAGTGATTCTAACATGAATAAATTATTAGTCTGATGATTACCAAATGGAAATTTCTATCCTATCATTCTTTTTTTTTTCTTTGCGGTACCAGGGATTGAACGCAGGGGCGTTCTACCTCCGAGCTACACCCCCGGCTCTATATTTTATACTTTATTTTGAAACCGGATCTCACGAAGTTGCGGAGGCCTCACTAAGTAGAGAGAGAGAGAGACAGAGAGAGAGACAGGGAGAGAGAGAGAGAAAGAGAGACAGGGAGGGAGAGAGAACGCTTGCACGTGCGCGCGCATGCGCGAGCTGAGGCTGGCCGCGCGAACCCGGATCCTCTGGTCTCCACCTCCCAAAGAACTGAGATTACAGGCATGCGCCACCACGCCCGGCTCCATTCATTCTTAAGTAACAAAAAGTACAAGCAAGTTTGCTTAAATGCTCCATATATTATTATTAACTAAGATCTTAGCAAACTAGATTTTCAGCATCTGTTCTGAAACCTATGGAATGATGTGAAATTGTGAGCTAGAATGAGTTGGGTTTAATATCTTTGTCTTAAACTTCATATAGCAACTTTGTGTAAATGTCTTAGTTTCTCTGAAATGCAGTTTCCTTCTCTGTAAAATGGGGATAAATAAAAGACATTATTGTTCTTAGGATTACATGAGTCAATGTCTAAGTAATGGATTGTTTGATAGAGAATCGACCTTGATATTTCTAAAGGAGAACAAATTGCTACTTAAAAGTTACAAGCAGTTCCTGCCCAAGAAGTGAAGTTTTGCCAGGCGTGGTGGCGCACGCTTGTAATCCCAGTACTTGGGAGACTGAGACAAGAGGATCCGGGTTTGTGGCTAGCCTCAGTTACTTAGTGAGGTTCTCTGCAATTTAGTGAGACACTGTTTCAAAAATAAAGAAAAAAAAATAGGGCTGGGGGGGGTATAGCTCAGAGGTAGAATGCTCTTGGGTTCCATTCCCAGTACCTCAAAAAAAAAAAAAAAAAAAAGAAGTGAAGTTTTGGAGCCTGGCGTGGTGGTGCACGCTTGTAATCCCAGTACTTGGGAGACTAAGACAGGAGGATCACAGGTTTGCAGCCAGCCTCAGCTACTTAGTGAGGACCTCAGCAACTTAGTGAGACCCTATTTCAAAATAAAGAATAGAAAATAGAGCTGGGGATGTAGCATGGAGGAAGAATGCCCCTGTGTACAATCCCTGGTACCACACACACACACACACACACAAAAATTTTACCAGATTGGGTGTTCTAAAACATTCTGATTACAAGTATCTTTGGAAAACCTAATAAAATAAAAATAAAACCTCTTTTTATAAAGTAAGGTTTGTATAGATCACATACTGGAGGGAAAACAAGAGCTCTCTTAGAAAATACAGAGATATAATTATCCACACTACCCCCAAATGACAGTACTGTGCTGTTCGCAAAAGTGGGTCCCCAAATAAAAATACTAGATGTGGGCTGGAGGTGTGGCTCAGCAGTGAAGCACTTTCCCAGCATGTTATGAGGCTCTGGGTTCCATCCCAGCACCACCACAAAACAAACAAGCAAATAAAACTAGATGTGCACCTGATGCTGGAATGTGTATGTTAGGGGTTGTCAGTAACAGAATGCAATGCTCCTCTTTTTTTGAGTGATTTTAATATCTTTATCTTCTTCCTAACCTGATACAAACCATTTCGCATTCTCTCTTTTTTATTTTCTCCAGCTAAGAACATAGACAAGACTGGGAATAGTAATGTTCATTAACCTGAACTCTTTCAAATGCAGATGGGAAATTTTATTTATTTATTTATTTATTTATTTATTTATTTATACTGGGGATTAAACCCAGAGGCATTCTACCTCCAAGCTACACCCCAGCCCTAATTTTTATTATTATTATTATTTTTTTGTTACTGGTGATTGAACCCAGGGGTATTCTACCTCTGAGCTACATCCCCAGCCTTATTTTTTATTCTTTATTTCAAAACAGGGTCTCACTAAGTTGCAGAGGGCCTCACTAAGTAGCTGAGGCTGGCCACAAACCTGTGATCTTCCTGTCTCAGCCTCCCAAGTACTGGGATTACAAGTGTGCGCCACCACGCCCGGCTTATTTTTATTTATTATTTATTTATTTATTTGCAGTATTTAGGATTGAACCCATGGACATGCTACCTCTGAGCTACACCCTAGCCCTATTTTTTATTCTTTATTTTGAAACAGGGTCTCACTAAGTTGCAGAGGGCCTCACTAAGTAGCTGAGGCTGGCTGCGAACCTGCGATCCTCCTGTCTCAGCCTCCCAAGTACTGGGATTACAAGCATGCACCACCACACCCAGCTTATTTTTATTTTTGAAACAGGGTTTTACTAAGTTGATGAGACTCTCACTACTTGCTGAGGCTGTCCTCAAACATGTGATCCTCCTGTCTCAGCCTCCCAAGGAAGAAAATACTAATTTAACCTAGCTAAATCCAAAAGGAATTAATTGGTTCCTATATTTCAATGGTTTAGGGCAGGCTCTGTGTTTAACCACTGCTGGATTTATTTATTTATTTATTTATTTATTTATTTATTTAGTACTGGGGATTCCACCTCTGGGCTACACCCCAACCCAATTTTATTCTTTATTTTGAAACAGGGTCTCACCAAGTTGCTGAGGGCCTCACCAAGTAGCTGAAGCTGGCTGTGAACCTGGGATCCTCCTGTATCAGCCTTCCAAGTACTGGGGTTACAAGTGTATGCCCGGCTAAGCGCTGCTGGTCTTGAACCTGTGATCCTCCTGTCTCAGCCTCCCAAGTACTGGGGTAACTTATAGGCATGTACCACCATGCCTGGCAATGCCTGAAATTTTCATGCTACTCTTAACATATTGAAGGTTATCACTGATGTGCAAATGTTACTGATATGTATATTTGTCAGGGTTCCTTCAGTAGCCAATGACAGAAACCTAACTTAAGAAAACTGGTGAACACAACTGAAGAGGGAGGTTAAGATTTTTTAGTCATAGCTCACAAAAGAAGGAAGGAAGGAAGGAAGGAAGGAAGGAAGGAAGGAAAAAAAATTTTTTTTTTTCTTAATGGCTAGCGTAAGAGTTCCAGTAGAAGCAGGGAGTGGTGGTGCATGCCTGTAATCCCAGTATTCGGAAGCTGAGACAGGAGGATTGCAGGTTCAAGGCCAGCCTCAGCAATTTAGTGAGACCCCATTTCTTTTCTTTCCTTTCTCTCTCTCTCTCTCTTTTTTGTAGTACTGGGGACTGAACCCAGGGGCATTCTATTTCCAAGCTACACCCCCAGCCCAATTTTATTTATTTATTTATTTTTTATTTTTATTTTTTTGCGGTAACAGGGATTGAACCCAGGGGCGTACCCCCGGCCCTATTTTTTATCCTTTACTTTGAAACTGGGTCTCGTGAAGTTGCGGAGGGCCTCACTACGTAGCTGAGGCTAGCCGCAAACCTGGATCCTCCAGTCTCCGCCTCCCAAGTACTGGGATTACAAGCGTGTGCCACCACACCTAGCTCCAATTTTATTTTTTATTTTGAAACAGGGTCTCACTAGGTTGATGAGAGTCTCACTACTTGCTGAGGCTGTCCTTGAACTTACAATTCTCCTGTCTCAGCCTCCCAAGTACTGAGATTATACTGTGCCCCGCAATGAGACCTATTTCAAAATAAAAAATAAAATAGGGCTGGGAGTGTAGCCTGGAGGTAGAACTCCCCTGGGTTCAATCCTTAGAATCAGATACACACACACACACACACACACACACACACACACACACACAAACGAGTTCCAGAAGGAACTCTGGTCAATCATGGATCACATGCTTACCACTGAGTTAGAAAAGGGATATGTCCAGTCTCATCTGAACCATTTCAAATAGGTTCTTTTTAGGAGACAAGGATTTTGTCACCAAAGATAGATGTGGTGCTGCAAAATCAAAATAAGATATGACTGCTATGAGCTGGGAGTGGTGGTGCATGCTTGTAATCCCAGTACTTGGGAGGCCGAGACAGGAGGATCACAGGTTCATAGCCAGCCTCAACTATTTAGTGAGGCCCTCTACAACTTAGTGAGATCCTGTTTCAAAATAAAGAATAAAAAATAGGACTGGGGGTGTAGCTTGGAGGTAGAATGCCCCTGGGTTCAATCCCCAGTACCACCACCAAAAAAAAAAAAAAAAAAAACAGATATGACTGCTTTGAAATCGTATATGGGGCAAGAGACTCATCACCATGCACTTATGGTTCTCAAAGTATGGTCTAGGGAACCCTTTGGGTCTCTGAAATACTTTTGGGGGAATTCACATTATTTTTCATAAAAGTGTTTTTTAGGTTAACATGTGATGGGTTTATTATTTTTATTTCCAAATGACCTAATAAGATGGGCATGGTGGCGCACACCTGTAATCCCAGTACATGGGAGTCTGAGACAGGATGATTGCAGATTCAAGGCCCTGTTTCAAAATAAAATATAAAAAGGGCTGGGGGTGTAGCTTGGAGGAAGAATGCCCCGTACCCCCTCCATTGGTACACTGAGTAAAGATTACCCTCCCTATTGTGGGATAGGCTTCATCCGATCAGTTAGATACCTGAAGACAACAAAATGGGTGGTTCATAGTTGGGCTCGATGGTGCACACTTGTGATCCCAGTATTTAGGAGGCTGAGACAGGAGGTTCGCAGGTTCACCGCCAGTCTCTGAAACTTAGTGAGGCCCTCCGCAACTCAGTGAGATTCTGTTTCAAAATAAAGAATAAAAATAGAGCCAGGCGTGGTGGCGCACGCTTGTAATCCCAGTACTTGGGAGGCGGAGACCGGAGGATCCGGGTTCGCGGCCAGCCTCAGCTACTTAGTGAGGCCTTCCACAACTTAGTGAGACCCTGTTTCAAAATAAAGAATAAAAAATAGGGCTGGGGGAGTAGCCCGGAGGTAGAATGCCCCTGGGTTCAATCCCTGGTACCGCAAAAAAAAAAAAAAGAATAAAAATAGGACAGCTGGAAGTGGTGGCACACGCTTGTAATCCCAGTACTCAGGACGATTGCAGGTTCGTGGCCAGCCTCAGCAACTTAGTGAGGCCCTCCACAACTTAGCAAGACCCTGTTTCAAAATTTAAAAACAAAAAAATCAGCCTGGGGGTGGAGCTCAGAGGTAGAATGCCCCTGGGTTTCATCCCTAGTACCACACAAAAATAAATAAATAAATAAATAAATAAATAAATAAATAATAAAAATAGGGCTGGGGTGTAGTTCGGAGGTAAAATGCCTCTGGGTTCAATTCCCAGTACCGCAAAAAACAAAAACAAAAACAAAAACAAAAACAAACAAACAAAAAAACAGGGTGGTACTCCCCTTAGTAAGACATAATTCTCTCCTTTCTGACTTCTTTCAAATCGGGTTTTTTTCCTGCCTTCAGAGTCAATCCAAAACATCCGCTCTTCCTGGATCTTGAACTGCTGGCCTTCAGACTGGAACTAAACCCTTATCTTGCTGAGCCTCCAGCTTGCCAACTCACCCTGCAGATCTTGGGACTTGCCTGCTTTCAAAATCATGTGAGCCAGTCGGGCGTGGTGTTGCACCCCTGTAACCCCAGTACTTGGGAAACTGAGACAGGAGGATCACAGGTTCAGACAGCCTCAGTGAGACTCTCGGCCTGTTTCAAAATAAAATAAGATAGTGCTGGGGGCATATCTCAGAGGTAGAATGGCCCTGGGTTCAATGTCTAGTACCACCAAAAAAAAAAAAAAAAAAAAAAAAAAAAAATCGGGTGAGCCAATTCCTTATTTTTAGAGTAGTTCTCTTTTATCTGCAGGGGATGTTCCAAACCTGATATGTACTATGCTTTTTCCTATATAGTTCCTTGATACCTATGATAATGTTTAATTTGTAAATTAGGCACAGTAAGAGATTAACAATAACTAATAATAATATAGAATAATTATAATATACTATAATAAAAGATATGTGAATGTTAATGTGTGTGCTCTTTCTTTCAAATGTAATTTTTTATTTTTGCTTATCTTAAGAATGTGTGGGTTATTTGCTGTGCACACTACTTCTGACTTTATCATGTGCCCCACAGCTTTGCCACACAGTGCCAGAGTTAATCTGTCTGTCCTTCCTTATTTTATGCCCTGATGCCTCCTTTGCACCTTAAAAATGTTGGTACTGGCTGGGCGTGGTGGCGCACGCTTGTAATCCCAGTACCTGGGAGGCTGAGACAGGAGGACCTGGTTTTTCAGCCAGCCTCAGCTATTTAGTGAGACCCTCTGCAACTTAGTGGGACCCTGTTTCAAAATAAAGAATAAAAAATAGGTCTGGAGATGTAGTTTGGAGGTAGAATGCCCCTGGGTTCCATCCCCAGTACAGCAAAAAAAAAAAAAAAGAAAGAAAGAAAAAAATGTTGGTACTGTTGGGCATCTTCTAGAAGATCCCAGTTTCATCACAATTAAGGCTTGTTTTGGATGGTATCCTTTCTCTTTTACCAATTTCTAGAAATGTGGCAGTAGTTCCTTAATTGGTAGATACAGCCTCTCCAGTAATTTTTATATTTTTCAATCCATATATATTCCTGAATCTATATAACCATCCCTTATTACAGTAAATGGCTTGCAGTCTTTTCAGGGGATCCCTTGCTGAAGTCTTCATATAGAATCAATGTTTTTTTTGTTGTTGTTGTTTTTGTTTTTGTGGTCCTGGGGATGGAACCCAGAGGCATTTTACCTCCGAGCTATATCCCCAATCCTATTTTATTCCTTATTTTGAAACATGGTCTCACTTAGTTGCAGAGGGCCTCACTAAGTAGCTGAGGATATCCCCAAACCTGTGATCCTCCTGTCTCAGCCTCCTAAGTACTGGGATTACAAGTGTGCACCACCACGCCTGGCTAGAATCAATGCTTTCTGATGAAATACATTGCTATCAATTTGGAACATTGTCTTTTTTTTTTGTGGTACTGGGGATAGCAGTCCTGGGCATTCTACCTCTGGCTACACTCCCAGCCCTTTTTATTCTTATTTTGAAACAGTGTCTCACTAAGTTTCAGAGGGCCTTGCTAAATTGCTGAGGCTGGCAGAGAACCTGAGAGCCTCCTGTCTTCTCCTTCCAAGTACAAGTGTGTGCCACCATGCCTGGCAGAAAGTTTTCTGTTTATGTCTTCCACCCACAAGTTTATTGACTTTTTCATCTTTACTAAGCACTTATCATGCATCATGGCTATAACTGTTTTTTGGGGGGAGTACTGGGGATTGAACCCAGGGGCATTCTACCTCTGCGCTACACCCCCAGCCCTATTTTTATTTTTTATTTTTGAAACAGGGTCTAAGTTGCAAAGGGCCTCACTAAATTGCTGGGCTGGCTGAAAACCTGAAATCCTCCTGTCTCAGCCTTCCAAGTACTGGGATTACAAGCATGTGCCACCATGCCTGGCTATGGTAACTTTTGCCATCTGATGTGTGACAGTAAAACCAGCACAACTTTGTTTTTCCTTACATTTCACAAACAGAAAATTTGTTCTTACTATACATCTTAGTAACCTTAGTACACCATTTCTTTTTTCCTTGTTAAATCAAAAAACTTTCACCTGTTTATTAAAGGAAGTATTTTGTGGCTGTCTTTGGCATATTAGAATTGCCAGGATGATTACTCTTATGTTGGGGGATTATTATCATCATCATTATTATTATTATTATTATTATTATTATTATTTGGCACTGGGAATTGAACCCAGGGGCATTCTACTTCCGAGCTACACCCCCAGCCCTATTTCTTATTCTTTATTTGGAAACAGGGTCTCACTAAGTTGTGGAGGGCCTCACTAAGTAGCTGAGGCTGGCCACGAACCTGGATCCTCCTGCCTCAGCCTCCCAAGTACTGGGATTACAAGTGTGCGCCACCACTTGTAATCCCAGTACTTGGGGACTCCAGAGCCTGGCTTGGGGATCATTATTAAATAAAATAAAAGTGACCTGAACACAAGCATTGTAACACCTTGATACTGATCTGATAACTGAGACGGGCTACTGTCTTGGTCAGCATTCTCACTGTTATAATCCAAAACCTGACCACATAATTTAGAGGAAGATTTACTTGCTCATGGTTTTCATTGGAGATTTTTGAGTTCAGTTCATGTGAGGCTGGGGACCTGAGATCTCAGGGCATGGTGGCGGGAAGTGGAGACAGGGAGAGCACAAGGCTTTGCTCTCACATCACGGAGTCTGGGAGCAAGAGAGAGCAAGCAAGCAAGGAGATTCCAAGATATAAACACAATCCCTAAAGCCACACCCCCAGGACCACCTTCTCTAGCCACACCCACCAACCTAGGTTACCACCAAGATAAATCTGATTTACCTTCTGATAACACTCATGACTTAACTATATCAACCTTGAGCTCTGTTTCTTTCTTTGTGGTACTAGGGATGGAACCCAGAGGCAGTCTACCTCCAAACAAACCCCCCCCCCAGCCCTTTTTTAGTTTTTACTTTTGAAATAGGGTCTCACTAGATTGCTGAGTCTCGCTAAGTTGCTGAAGCTAGTCTTGAACCTGTGATTCTCCTGTCTTAAAGTCCCAAGTACTGGGATTACAGGTGTACAACACCATGCCCAGCTAAGATGCAAGATTTCATCATGCTACTCAGAAAATTGTACAATTTAGAACCTGTGCATTGTTGATTTCTGGAATTTCTCAATTAACATCTTTGGACCACAATTGACTTTGTATAATTGAAATTGTAGAAAGCCAAACCACAGATGAGAGAACTTGTGTGTGTGTGCGTGTGTGTGTGTGTGTGTGTGTGTATGTGTAAAATATCTAATAGGAGATATAGATACAGATACTTATATGTTTATCTCTCTATATAGGTATAGATATAGATATCCAATAGGATATATATCACTTATTGGTTCTGTTTTTCTATACAACCCTAACTATACACTTAGAAAATAAAGAATCCTAAGGTCAGCTGGTCTCTCTCTCTCTTTCTCTCTCTCTGCTCCCCTTTCTCCCCATCTCTTTCTCTCTCCATAGTGTTGCCTTTAAGCTCTAGGCATTTCATTATGAAAGCTACATTGCTGTGGACGCTCCACATTCTCATATCATACTTTGCAGGGAAAAGAGAGCATGTCCTTGGTAGCGTCCATATGCGGGAGTCACTCCTTCTCACACTGGAGCAAATTGGGGCAGTTGCTCATTCCCTTTTTGTGTGTGTGTGTGTGTGTGTGTGTGTGTGGTACTGGGGATCGAACCCAGGGGAGTTCTACCTCTGAGCTACACTCCTAACGCTATTTTTTTTATTCTTTATTTTGAAATGGGGTCTCACTAAGTTGCAGAGGGCCTCACTAAGTAGCTGAGGCTGGCCACTAACCCTAATCCTCCAGTCTCAGCCTCCCAAGTACTGGGATTACAAGCGTGTGCCACCACGCCCGGCACTTATTTTATTTTATTTATTTATTTATTTATTTATTTATTTATTTATTATTTATTTATTTATTTATTGTGTGTGTGTGTGTGTGTGTGTTACTGGGGATTGAACCCAGGGGCATTCTATCTCCAAGCCATACCCCCAGTCCTATTTTTTATCCTTTATTTTGAAACAGGGTCTCATGAAGTTGCGGAGGGCCTCACTAAGTAGCTGAGGCTGCCTGCGAACCCGGATCCTTCGGTCTCAGCCTTCCAAGTACTGGGATTACAAGTGTGCGCCACCACACCCGGCCTATTTTATTTTTTAGTTTGAAACAGGGTCTCACCAGGTTGCTAAGAGTCTCGCTACATTGTCGAGACTGTCCTCAAACCTGTGATCCTCCTGTCTCAGCCTCTCAACTACTGGTATTACAAACACGCGCCACCACACCCGGTTTAGTTGCTCATTCCTGAACCAATCACTATGACCAGGCAGATAGGCACTATTGATTGACTCATGCATCAGGAAGGAACAAATATCTATATCAGGGAAGCAAAAGCTTTCTTAGATCTCTTAGCTTAGTTCTTTGAGCAGAATTTGTCACTTGGCTACCATACCTGCAAGGGGAGCCTTGGTAGTTTAGTATATTTAACCAGGGTCTGAGAGAAAGAAGGGGAAATAAATTTGGGGTGAACAACTAGCAGCATCTTTTGACAACTCACAGTTTATTTCTTAGGGATGGGTAGGGGCCCAATTTCTCTATTTCTCTTAGCATATTTGCCTCCTTCTGCAGACTGTACTTCCCAAATATTCTTGTTATGATGTAACATTGATATTTCTCCATCAGTGAATGGAGTCCACATTTCCTCTCCTGGAATTTGGGGAGGAAAACTTAAGCAGAAGTGATATCTGTGACCTCCAAGGCTTTTTTATTTTTATTTTATTTTGCGGTACTAGGGATTGAACGCAGGGGCGTTCTACCTCCGCGCTACACCCCCGGCCCTATTTTTTTATACTTTATTTTGAAACCAGGTCTCACGAAGTTGCGGAGGGGCCTCACTAGGTAGAGAGAGAGAGAGAGACAGGGAGAGAGAGAGAGAGAGAGAGAGAGAGAGAGAACGCTGAGGTTGGCTGCCATCCCGGATCCTCCGGTCTGTACCTCCCAAAGTACTGGGATTACAAGCGTGCACCACCACGCCCGGCACCTGCAAGGCTTTGATAGAAAAGGTGAAGCAGCATCTGCCTAGCTCCTGATCTCTTGGAAGATGGGCGCTCAGAGTTCTGAGTCCATACAAGAAATCCATCAACCTCAAAACTTCTGTGTTTGAGAGACCATGTGGAGGAACCACATTGAAACAAAAATTCTTACAGGGCTCCATTTGTTCAAGACCCCAGCTTTTCATGTCTTCCTAGTCCAGGTATCATACATGCAAGTGAAGAAGCATTGGAGATAATTCCAGCTATAGATACTATCTCACTGCAACCTCATGAAAGAATGAGCCAGGATATTCCAGCTAAGCCACATCGAAACGTCTGAGCTACAGAAGTCATGAGAGCTATAAAGGATTATTGTTTGGGGCTGATTTATATGCAACATCAGACATCTAATACACCTCTGTACACTACTGGATTCTATAAGATAATGATGAAGGAGAGAATGCCCATTGAGTAGGCAACAAATGGTATTTGCCCCTCTTATAACAATAAATGTGTTAAAACAACAATTTGGGCCAGTTTCAGCAACTTAATGAGACCCTTAGCAACTTAGTGAGACCCTGTTTCAATAAATAAGTAAATAAATGGAGTTCAGTGCATAGCTCAGTGGTAGAATGCCACTGGGTTCAATCCTCAGTACCAAAACAACAAAAATATATATTTGAAAAAATATTTTTGTTTCTATTTTTATGGGAATAGAATTGTCTTTTGCTTTGTTTTATTTATTTGTTTTGGAACTGCAGATTGAACCCTGGGGCATTCTACCTCTGAGCTACACCCCCTGTGTGTCACCACACCCAGCAACAGCATTTTTCCCTGAAATTTTTAATTAAACTATGTCATAACATATTACCCTTTGAGATTAAAAATGATAAATAGGCTGGGAATCTCAGTACTTGGGAGGCTGAGACAGTAGGATCACAGGTTCAAGACCAGCCTTAGCAACTTAGTGAGACCCTATTTCAAAATAAAATAAAAAGGGCTGGGGGTGTGTAGCTCAGAGGTAGAATGCCCCTGGGTTCAATTCCCAATACCAAAATAAAAAAGATATTCAGCTCTACCACTCCTGAGTATCTTTCCAAAGGGACTGAAATCAGAAAATAATAGTAATATATACATATCCATGTTTATAGCAGCACAATTCACAATAGCCAAATTATGGAACCAACCTAAGTATCCATCAACAGATGAATGGATTACAAAATTATGGGATATACACACAAGGGAATTCTACTCAGCAATAAAGAACAACAAAATAATGTCATTTGCAGGAAAATGGATGAACATGGAGAACATTATGCTAAGTGAGATTAGCCAGTTATAGAAAATGAAGCATCGTATGTTTTCTCTCATATGCAGAAGTTAGGGAGTAATTGGGATACCAGAGGAACTTCAGATAATGGAGGAGAAACTTCAGTGGAGCCAGGGAGGTGGTCTAAGGGAAGGGTGGGGGGAGGGAGAGGGAGGATCAATGAAGGAATCACATTATGTACATTTGTGAGAATAGCACTGTCAATCTCAATACCCTGTATGGGGCAGGGGAAAATGGGGAGGGAGCCAGGGGAAAGCCCACCAAGTGCTGTGTGCAAGTATGTCACCATCACTATGAAATACATTATGATGTGAGACTATAATGCACCAATAAAAGTATAAAAAAAGACATTATTTTACGTAAAAAAATAAAAACGAATTTTTTTTTGTGGTACTGGGGATTGAACCCAGGGGCATTCTACCTCCAAGCTATACCCCCAGCCCTATTTTTTATTCTTTATTTTGAAACAGGGTCTCACTAAGTTGTGGAGGGTCTCACTAAGTAGCTGAGGCTGACCACGAACCTGGATCCTCTGGTCTCTGCCTCCCAAGTACTGGGATTACAAGCGTGCACCACCACGCCCGGCTTCCAATTTTATTTCTTATTTGGGTCTCACAAGGTTGCTGAGAGCCTTGCTAAGTTGCCAAGGCTGGCTTCAAACCTGCAATCCTCCTGTCTCAGCCTCCTAAGTACTGGGATTACAAGTGTGCACCACCACGCCCGGCTAAAAAAGATATTTTAAAAGCATTATTTATAATAAAAAGTTGGAGACAACCTAAATGTCCAGTAATAGGAAGGAAGATGGCTAAATAAATTATGGTTCTCACATACTTTGGATGCTAAATATCTATAAAAATCACATTTTTGAAGAATATTCAATGCCATGGATATATGTTCTTGATATAATAATGTTAAGGTAAAAATAGCAGGAATAAAAATTGAATACTATAAAGGGGTGGATTTTATGACATGTAAATGATCTTGGTAAAAAATTTGTATGAGAAAAAACTGAACACACATAAAAATATATATGAACAGAAAAAAGGGTGAAAGAGAATACATTAAAATGTTAATTGCAGTTATCTCTAGCAGCTGGAATTTTACATAATTTTAATAGACTTCTTTGTAGCTTTCTCATACAATACAGAGGATTGAAGTGCAACTAAAAAGTGTGAAGATAGAAAACACATAAATTCATCAATCCACTTTTTTTCTTTTTTGTTGTGTGTGTGTTGGGGGGATACTGGGGATTGAACCCAGGGGCATTCTACCTCTGAGCCACACTCCCAGCCATATTTTGTTTTATTTTTTATTTTGAAATGGTGTCACTAACTTGCAGAGTACCTCACTAAATTGCCAAGGCTCGCCATGAACCTGAGATCCTCCTGTCTCAGCCTCCCAAGTACTGGGATTAGAGGTGTGCGCCACCATACCCAGCTTCAAACCACTTTGAATTTTAAAATTTGGTCAAGAAAAGAGAAGAGCCACATTGTTTTCAAAATGATGGGGGAAGTGGTTGTGGTTTGGGGTGGGGTGGAGGGTGGGGCGTGGTATATGTGTCAGCATTTGGGGAAGGGAAGGAAGGGCTACTAAGCCACTATGTGGCTCTGATGTGGGGATGTGTGGGGAAAGGCCTGGTAAGGTGGTCTAGGATAGAGCAGGTACATCTGAGGTAAGCTAGGGAATGCAGTATGTATGTGTGTATCCCCCCACGAACTGTATTGGAGTCTACTGGGAAGACCTAAGTAAAACCTTAACACATAACTGATACACAGCAGTCCAAAGACTAATCAGGAGGAAAGCACAAAAACCTGGAGGGCAACTGAGCATTCCAACTAAATACAGAAGACTTGGGTTTTATTTATTTATTTATTTATTTATTTATTTATTTGCAGTACTGGGGATTGAACCCAGGGGTATTCTGCCTCTGATCTCCAACACCAGTCCTATTTTTTATTCTTTAGTCTGAAACAGGGTCTCACTAAGTTGCAGAGGGCCTCACTAAGTAGCTGAGGCTGGCCGCGAACCTGGATCCTCCTGTCTCAGCCTCCCAAGTACTGGGATTACAAGCGTGCACCACCACACCCGGCAGGCTTGGGTTTTATATCCAGCTCTATTCTTAAGTAAAATTTCCACCAACTGTATTCACAACTGACAGTTGTTACTGTGTCTCAATTTCTCATCCTGTATATAAAAAAGAGCTGTGCTTCTCGTTTTCTACCTACCTCATTGTTTTCCACTTACCTCAGATTCGCCATGTGTCTCAAAGAATCAAAAGTTTTCCATAGCAGGTGCGGTGGCACACGCCTGTAATCCCAGTGACTCAGGAGGCTGAGGCAGGATGACTGCAAATTCTAGGCCAGATTGGACAATTTAGTAATACCCTGTTTCAAAATTAAAAATACATATCATATTTCCATATCATACAGCAGTGTGCAATATAATTGCCACTATCAAAAACTGTTCCCTAATTATTTATAACTTAGAAATGTTAAATTTTTATGTATTTTACAATGTTCCCTCTCATTAGTGCCTTCAAACTAGGTAAAGAGTAAGGTTGAACTAGACACAACTAAGAGCAAATGCCACACAGTCTTAACTGTAGGCTATAATCATGTGGAAATTTACTTTTTTTTTTTTTTGGTGGTGCTGGGGATTGAACTCAGGGGTATTCTACCTCTGAGGTACACCTCCAGCCTTTTTTTATTTTTTATTTTGAAACAGGGTCTCAGTAAGTTGCTAAGAGCCTCATTAAATTGCTGAGGCTGGCTGTGAACCTGCAATCCTCCTGTCTCAGACTCCCAAGTACTGGGATTACAAGTAAGCGCCACCACACTGGGCTTACTTTTTCATCTTTATCTTTGAGTTGCATGAATATTTGCTTCAGTTTGACTAATTTAATCACTGACCTGGGAACATGCACCCACCTACAGACTTGCTTGTTCTGAAATGTCTGCCCTTTGCTTGCCTAAGCAAACATTATTCTTCTGTTGAGGGCAGATTCAGTTTCACTGGCCCACAGACCCTTTTTTATTATTGGGCCCTGGGTGATAACCTCCTGCTTGGAATTTGGGCAGCACTGTTAACATGTATTAACAGTTTCCGACCAGCTAGAAAAAAACTTTGCTTTACAAGGACTCATGTTAAGCCAGGCGTAGTGGTGCACGCTTGTAATCCCAGTACTTAGGAGGCTGAGACGGGAGGATCTAGGTTCACGACCAGCCTCAGCTACTTAGTGAGGCCCTCTGCAACTTAGTGAGACCCTGTTTCAAAATAAAGAACAAAAAATAGGGCTGGGGGAGTAGCCCGGAGGTAGAATGCCCCTGGGTTCAATCCCCAGTACTGCAAAAAAAAGGGGGGGGGGCTCATGTTAGAGAGTCAGGCGTAGTGGCGCACGTTTGTAATCCCAGTACTTGGGAGGCTGAGGTAGGAGGATCGCAGGTTTGTGGTTAGCCTCAGCTACTTAGTGAGGCCTTCCGCAACTTAGTGAGACCCTGTTTCAAAATAAAGAATAAAAAATAGGGCTGGGGGTTTAGCTTGGAGGTAGAATGCCCCTGGGCAAACAAACAAACAAAAACAAAAAACGTGCTCATGTTAGCTGGGTACGGTGGTGCATGCCTGTAGTCCCGGTACTTGGGAGGCTGAGACAGGAGGATTGCAAGTTTGAAGCCAGCCTCAGCAACTTAATGAGGCTGTCAGCAACCTAGTAAGACCCTGTTTTCAAATAAAAATAGGGCTGGGGGTATAACTTGGACATAGAATGCCCCTGGGTTCAATCCCCAACACCACAAAAATAAATGAATAAAAAATAAAATAGCCGGGCGTGGTGGTGCACGCTTGTAATCCCAGTATTTTGGAAGGCGGAGACCGGAGGATCTGGGTTCGCAGCCTGCCTCAGCTCTCTCGCTCTCGCTCTCTCTCTCTCTCATTAGTGAGGCCCTCCGCAACTTCGTGAGACCTGGTTTCAAAAAATAAAGTATAAAAAATAGGGCCGGGGGTGTAGCGCGGAGGTAGAACACCCCTGTGTTCCATCCCCGGTACCGCAAAAAAATAAATAAAATAAATAAATAAATAAATAAATAAATGAAAGGGCTCATGTGATTAGGTCAAGTCCATCTGGTTAAATCTCCCTGTTTTAAGGCCAATTATACTACATAATGTAATCTATTTCAGTAGTGAAATCTATTATATTCATAGTTCTGGGGATTATGCAGTGTGTACACCAGGGGTAGAAAATCTTCAGAGACATTTTAGAATTTTGCCTACTACAATAGGTAAGATTATACATGCATAGAAAGCTTTCTGGATGGGAAAGAAATGTGGAAAAACCTCAAAAGTAAAACTTCACCAGGGGCTTTTGGAGAATGTGAATATGCCTATTTGTGTTTGCCCCCATAATAACCAATAAGTTTTTTTTTTTTTAATGAAACTGGAGATTGAACCTAGGGGTATTCTACCTCTGAGCTACACTCCCAGCCCAGTTTTGTTTTTTATTTTGAGACAGGGTCTAACTAAATTACTGTGCACTGGCCCGAACCTGTGATCCTCCTGTTGCATTATCCTACTTTTATAAAGAAAGAAATTTAGAGCCAGGCGTGGTGGCGCACACTTGTAATCCCAGTACTTTGGGAGGTGGAAACTGGAGGATCCGGGTTCGCGGCCAGCCTCAGCTCTCTCTCTCTCTCTCTTATCCCTGTCTCTCTCTACCTAGTGAGGCCCTCCGCAACTTCGTGAGACCCGGTTTCAAAATAAAGTATAAAAAATAGGGCTGGGGGTGTAATGCGGAGGTAGAACACCCCTGGGTTCCATCCCTGGTACCGCAAAAAAAAAAAAAAAAAGAAATTTAGGCAGAGATGAGAAAAGTCACTTGCCAGATTTATATCTTAATCTAATTATAAAACTGGGATTATAGCTTGAGCACTTGATGACTCTGAATTTGTGTCTTTTGTGTTGTTTAACCCACCTGTCTGTGGGTCTGGGTGGGAAGCAGAATGTGGTAAGGTTGGTCTGGGCCCAGATTGTGCAGGGCATTGGGGTTAACGTGTTAAAAAGATTTTATGTATGTATATATGTATGTATATTACTGGGGATTGAACCCGGGGGCATTCTACTTCTGAGCTACACCCCTATCCCTATTTTTATTTGGAAACAGGATCTCATTAGGTTGAGGAAAGTCCCACTACTTACTGAGGCTGTCCTTGAACCTGCCATCCTCCCATCCTCCCATCTCAGCCTCCCAAATGCTGGGATTACAAGGGTGCACCATCACACCCGGCTATTATAAAGATTTTAGAAGGTGTGTGTGAATGTGGGAGAGAAAAGGAACAGAAGTAGATATGGATGGAGGGGAACACAAGGACTTGCAAAGTGGTATCTTAGGGAGGTTAATATGGCCAGTAATGAGGAGACTGGATTACAAAACTGGAGTCAAGGATTATTAAAAGACTAGTACTTGGCCAAACCTCAGTATCTTGCTGCCAACTGAACATGCTAAACAGTTGATAAACATACAATTAGCAAAATAGAAACAGTGCGGATTACAGGAAAAAATCATGCATAGTTCCATCACCTGAATATTACTATTATTAATATAGAAAATGGACAGAGAAAATAGCTTTGGTAGCCTGTGGCAGGGACTAGACAAAAGTTTTATCAGTTTTGATGAAAGGCGCCATATGGAAGGGGTGTTCCTAGACAGCTGTTTATTTATTAAGAGCAGTCATGGTCAGACCTAGGTGACCAGCTGGGTAACCAGAGTTCACGGGCATGCAATCAGTGTGGTTGCAAGGGTCCTGCACTCAGAAAGACTTCACATTTGTGGTTACTGTCTTGATTCTTATTTTTATCTTTCAGCTTATATTATAGAAATTAGGTCTAATGGGACAACGGAGCATGTCCTAGGACTTGGACCCTCAGTTTATGCATGGACCTGCTGTCTGCCCCATGCCTTGGATGGGTTTTCAGCTGCCTGCTCCCCCCCCGCCCTCTGGCCACCTCCCTGCTCCTGCCCAGTGATCACTGCTCTCTGTCCCACCTTGATTAGGGTCCAATGTGTGCTTCCTACAGTATCTAGGGATAAGGCATGGTGATAGGCATTTCCAACTGGAGCTAGAAATGCCACAGCTTGTTTGGTGGTTGACTAAGTGTCGGCAAGTTATTGAGTGGGTCTCTGAAGGTTGCGATACCTTTGGAGGTCACCTATCTGCTGTAGGCTGGGGAGGCAGGCCTGTGGGAACATGGAGATGCCTGACTTGGCTTCTTCCTTGTCACTGGGGAACAGAGAATCAGTCCAGCAGCTAGCAGGAGGAGGACCCTGGAGGCCAGTGGGTGGTATAGGTCCCTAAGTTCTGGTGAGGGTCTGTACTTATCTGAAAGATATCCTCTTGCCCAAGGAGTGCAAAATTAAATAGCAAAAAAATTACAATGATAAGTTGAGAGACCACTAAAGAAAGGAAAAATCTTTTACATTTTAGTATCTTTTGTGTGTGTGTGTGTGTGTGTGTGTGTTGTACTGAGGACTGAAGCCAGGGGCAAGTCTACCTCTGAGCTACACCCCCAGTCCTATTTTATTTTTATTTTGACAGAGTGTCTCACTAGGTTGATGAGAGTCTCACTACTTGCTGAGGCTGTCCTTGAAGCTGCAATCCTCCTGTCTGTTTCCTAAGTACTGGGATTATCTGCATGCACTACCACTCTTGGCTTTACATTTTAATATCTTTTTTTTTTTTTTTTGCAGTTCTGGAGATTGAACCCAGGGGCATTCTACCTCTGAGCTACACTCCCAGCCCTATTTTTTATCCTTTATTTTGAAACAGGGTCTCACTAAGTTGTGAGGGCCTCACTAAGTAGCTGAGGCTGGCCATGAACCTGTGATCCTCCTATCTCAGCCTCCCAAGTACTGGGATTATAAGCGTGCACCACCACGCCTGGCCATTTTAATATCTTTAAGAGACTTCTTTTTTTGTGTGGTACTGGGGATTGAACCCAGGGGCATTCTACCTCTGAGCTACATCCCCAGCCCTATTTTTTATTCTTTATTTTGAAACAGGGTCTCACTAAGTTGCAGAGGGCCTCACTAAGTAGCTTAGGCTGGCCGTAAACCCAGATCCTCCCGTCTCAACCTCCCAAGTACTGTGATTACAAGCCTTGGCTTATATCTGAATTTAAGTAAGGGCTTATCTGAGTGCTTAGAACTTTTAAATTTACCAAATAATTATTAGTTTAAAATAGATATATAAGTCCACTGACTATAAAGATATGGAAGTGAGCTGGGCACACAAGACACACACACACACACACCAAAAAAAAAAAAAAAAAAAAAAAAAAAAAAAAAAAGAAGAGAGAGAGAAGGAACAGCTCAGGATTTGACAAGATGTACAGTAGAAACAGGGGCTCATACTACTAGACAAAAATAGCTTTAAAATTAGATAGAACAAGGTGTAGTTTATTTAGCTTCTTGCAAAATGTGGGCTCTTGGGAAATATTTTCATTTGATTTGAGGACCTTTTGTTTGGAGGCATTAATGAAAGTGTTTCCCCTTAGAATGGGGAAGCTTGGGCAAAGGCGAATTTGAGGTTAGGAAGACACATAGAAGAGGTCTTACAGTCTGCTCTGAAGGGATTGGGTAATTTGTTTTTACCTATCAACATGTAAAATGTACATACTTTTGTATTTCACTTCACTTGTAGGCATCTGTCTTTGAGAAGTACACATGTGAACAACACTAAGGAAAGTACTGTGCTATTTATGCAGATTTTTTTCCCCCCTGAGAGAAGGGGCTTTATGTTGTCTAGGCTGGTCTGGAGCTCCTTGACTCAAGTGGTCCTCCCAGCTCAGCCTGCCACGTGCTGGGACTACAGGTGCAGGCCACCACAACTGACCTCAGGCTTTTTTTTTTGTATTAGAGATTTTTTTTTTTTTGGCACTGGGGATTGAACCCAGGGGCATTCTACCTCTGAGCTATACCCCCAGCCCTATTTTTTATTCTTTATTTTGAAACAGGGTCTCACTAAGTTGTGGAGGGCCTCACTAAGTAGCTGAGGCTGGCGGCGAACCTGGATCCTCCTGTCTCAGCCTCCCAAGTACTGGGATTACAAGCGTGCGCCACCACACCTGGCTTGTATTAGAGATTGAACCCAGGGGAACTCTACCTTTGACCTATACCCCGCAGCCCTTTATATTTTTTGTTTTGAAATAGGGTCTCACGAGGTTGTGAGGGTCTTGCTTAATTGGTAAGGCTGGTCTGGAAACTTGGGATCCTCCTGTCTCAGCCTTCCCAAGTACTGGGATTACAGGCGTGTGCCACCATGCTCAGCTTCAGGATTGTTTTTTTTAACAATTAAAAACAGAGCGGGGGAAGCTGGGCGTGGTGGCACATGCTGTAATCCCAGTACTTGGGAGGCTGAGATGGGAGGATCACAGGTTCAAGGACAGCCTCAGCAAGTAGTGAGACCCTCATCAACCTAGTGAGACCCTGTTTCAAAATAAAAATAAAATAGGGCTGGGGGTGTAGTTTAGAGGTAGAACACCCCTTGGGTTCAATCCTCAGCACCAAAAAAAAAAAAAAAAAAAAAAAAAAAAAAAAAAAAAAA